>JAHDVE020003968.1:0-128731 GCA_022606495.2 Halesus radiatus
ATGTCCTACCGCCGAAAGGCAGGGCTCAGCGGTGAACAACGCCGGCGGCTGGACTGTGAGACAGAGAATTCGTAGGTTAGCGTTCTCTTTCCGTCTGACGAACTCCCCCCCCTCTCTCCCCGCACGCCTCAGCCCATGTTAACAATCTTCGTTGTAGGTACCTACATACATATTAATTTCTAGATCAACTTGTATCTGGAAACTGAGAATACATGAAACGGAGCAACGAAAGGAGAAAAAATTAATAAAACATATATGATCAACTTGTATCTGGAATCTGAATACACATTCATTTTAGATCAACTTGTATCTAGAAACTGCGAATACATCAATCGGAGCAACGAAAGGAGAGTAAATGAATAAAAAAATAACCGTTAAACTGGATCAAATTTGTTATATTTTGATGACGAACATACCGACTGGGGTCAGTTGCAAACTGACAACCTTGGTAATGATAAAAGCACTGTTGCCAACTCGTGCAGATGTATCCCACCGGAGCCAAGATAAACGGTGTTAAAGGTAGATCAACAAAGGTCATGTAAATCTTACTAGATCAACATAGTACGGGAAGAGGTGATTATATATATTTACTCATATGCATTAAGATATATTTATATCTTTACGAGTTTATAAATTAAGCGAGTTTTTCGTTTAAAAATAATAATTATATATATTACTAATAAGATTGTAAACAAAAAAAAAGCTAAAATGAAATATTAAAAAATTTGCTTCTTGATATAATATTTTTTTTGTTGAAATAAAAACATATTTGTACAAATACATGGATAGTGAAGGTAAGCTAAATAAAAATTACAAGTTAAATCAGAAAAATAAAATGAAAAAAAGAAAACGGGTATGTATTCAATTATGAGGGAAAGGTTGATGTCTTTATTTTTCTGACTCTTGACATGGTGACATTCGACTTGAGTATCTGATTGACTTCATCGTGTGTCATGTTTTCCTAGGGCGTCCCCTACTTTTTCGACCATTCACCCTCACGTCTTATATTCTCCAAACACTCCTTTCTTCGTTTATCTGCTACTCGTAATAATTTAACAAAATGAATTGTAGCTTTATTTACAAACCCCTGAAAGTTACAACCACGCTTCCGGTGGAGTAGCATGTAACTTCCGTCTAAGCATTTCCGTGAAATTACATTTTAATCAACCCCCGCCCTCGCCAAGACATTCCGCTGAACGTGAACACTGAGCAAGTCTTTCAGAATTCAGGTTGTATTAACTGTATGCGCTAAATAAGGCTTCAATTACATTTCCGGCGGTAACAAATTCGTTTCTATTAGATTACTCAAGGTGTTTCGCGGAATTTACTTGTGTCATTGGGAGCCAAGCGCCATAATTCGAAATAATTAAATGTTTGTTAATTACGAATTAACGACAGTTTTCAGAAAACGCATGACAGTTGGCCCCCGACAGTTGGTCCCCCGATAGTTGATCCCTCCGACAGTCGATCCCTCCGACAGTTGTACCCTAAAGGATTATTTCTGATGTGCGTTCTCATTTGTAAAGTAAGTACGCAAAAGGCATGACAAAGATGGACATTTTAAAGATGTGTCTGTTGAATGCGACGGATGTGCGTCCGTACGTCGTTTTCGTAATTCAAAGTTGCATCGAATTTTGATATTGGTGTGAATGAAATGAAACTACGCCTACTCGTTTACTCTACGATTGGACCTACTAAAAAAGAACCTACTCCAAGAAGGTTGTATTTCTTACACTCATGTGTTGCTACGTTCCGCTCTCTCACTTTCTCTAATGATGTTTAAAAAAAATATTTTTGGGAAACAATGGAATAATATTTATTTCCACTGTTTCATCGTGTATTTGAAATATATTCGTAATGTCATTGATGGTTTTCCGATTACAATTATTATGTCACGTATAATATTGAGTAATTTCCTTGTATTTATGAAATGTTACCAGTGTTTACCATGTATTTTTACTGGTATTTGAGGTGTAATGGAAACAATTTTTCATCACGCATGTAATTTGGTTACAGACAGCAGACTACCTCACGCGACACGTGACAGTTGAATACTAAATCAAAGTATGGCAATTATCGTATCTTTCGTATGCCACTTTGTGAGCTTGTAGAGCCTATCTATTATTTGTAATATCATTTCTTAACTAACTAACTAACTAACCATCATGCCGTTTCTCCGCAGGGGTAGGCAGAGAGGACGGACCGCCAAACAACTCGATCTTGGCATACACTTCTTGCTTCATTCACATTCATACATCGTCTCATACATGCTCTTCTATTATTCCGACTTCTGACATGGCCCGACTAAAGTATTTGATTCACTTGATCGTGCCATGTCTTCCTCGGGCGTCCCCAGCTTCTTCTTCCATTCACATTCGCGTCTTATATTCTTCTTACACTCCTTTCTTCGTTCATTTGTTCCACATGCCCAAACCATCCAAGCGTCCCTTTCGTAATCTTACTAATTGCATTCTTTACGAGTTTCAATATTTTTCACACGATTATACGTGGTTTTACCACACATTCGTCACAGAGATCTCATTTCTACGGCGTTCAGTTTACTTTCATCCTTCTTCTGCCAATTCCATGCCTCACTGCCATACATCAGGGTTGGTATCAGCTCTCCATTGTGGACTGCTAGCTTCGCTTCTTCGGACAACTTTTTGTTAGCGCCAACAGCGTTCAGTCCTCAGTTAACGGAGTTTCCTGCATTCACCCTTCTTTTAATATCCCTATCAGTCTTTCCATCTCTCGTAATACTTCCCATATATACAAACTCATCGACCTGCTCCAAGTATTCGTCATTCACAACTATATTGCCCACTGTTTTCGTACTCTCTCTTTCAAACACCATGACTTTCGACTTACTTACATTCATCATTAGCTCGTTCTTCATGCATACTTCATTCATCCTAGATACAAGGGACTGTAAATCTTCCATACTGTTAGCAATCAGCACCGCATAATCCGCATACAACAGTAACTTAACTTAAACTTTCAGTTCTTAGGCTTGCCTATTTCAGTTTTAAAACTATCTTTGTCTCTAGGGAAATGCAGTGTAATTTTTATTTTTATTCTCACTATTACATCGGTAACAAAACTTTCAAATTATTACATACACAACCTGGCCTCTGTACACTTTTAAACCTAATGAAAACTTATTTCTATGTTTACCTTATTGTATAATTTATTTGATTTATCTGTTTGTCCACGATGTAGGAATTTTCTCAGTGACATTGAAAAGTACTATATCGTAAATGTTTGATTACCATAAACACACTCGTATATATTTGATAAATGAATCCAAAATTATTTTGTAATCACCACTTTATAATTATATACATAACAACATGTTTCGAAAGCGATCATTTCCTCATGACGAGGAAAACATCGCTTTCGAAGCATGCAGACATGTGTATATTAATAAAGTGGTGATTACAAAGTAATTTTTAATTGATTCATTAATAATTACTCCATAAAGTGAATACCGATCTTTTGAAGAAATTATATATACTTGAATTTATTCCAATGTTTATTCTTACAGTGCCATTTTTTAACCACAAATAAAGGCAGAAAAATTCAATTTGAACTCAATTGCCATCGAGTTTGTCTAAAAAATACGTAACGTATTGTTGTAATACACTTTAGAACGCAGGCTGTGTTGGAAACCAAAGAAAACAGATACCCACCGCCGAGTTCCCATCGAGCTTTGTGCTTTATTTGTCTCGAGAGGCGGTGATTAATATCGTTATAGTACAAACAAAAGGAGCTTTTTTATAATTCAAAACAAAGGCACAAAAAGGCTCACAAAAGATGGTTCGAGAGCCGCATCTCATTGTTAGGGGACTTAAAAAGGGAAAAGATTGAAAACAACTCATTAGTGTTATTTATTTAGGTTTATAATTTATTATTTTTGCTTTTAATGGCTGTTAGGACGCCGGGGGTGACATGAGTTGCAATTCAGACTCGAGCTACTATAAATATCTCCTTGTAATTAATCTTTTAAGCAATTGTATTTTTTTTATAGCTTGTCTGTAAAAAAACAGTGTGGCTAGTCTAATTAAACAAAATTCATTAAAAATTTGCTTTTAAAACATCTAGAAAAATAATTATTTTTTGTGAATTCAATAAGTTTTTGTACTTTTTACTCTCATTTAGGCATGTTTATTCATAAAACAAATCTGAGGGTACACGACATCATGACATTTTCGTAAGAGAAATAATTAAGTTTGAAATGGATATTTACAAATATTGCCAATGACGGCTGGTTTGTTCAGTTGTTTAAGTATTGTGATAGTGACAGATCTGTGACTTTTGTAATATAATATTGAGAATTTTTTTTTTATTTGATATACACTATTTTTCAACACTTAAAAAAACATTGTGTTTTTTCAGGTATGGCCTGGCAATAAAATGTAGATATATAATAATGTGCAACAAGGTTTTTTTCATAACTATGGCACCCCCAAGCTACCTACTCCATTTGTCTTTTAAATTTGTTATAAACATTTTTTTCATATTTAACTTTGACATTTCGGTTTAAAGAAACAATTCGAAACAAAACTCGTTGATATTTACGTTTTTTAATTTATAATTTTGAAACTAAATCAGATTTTGTTTTATTTTGACACAAGCAACATCTTCCGCTTACTGTGATGGTACTAGGAGATTTTCAAATATTGTCAGGTTATTCGTAACCAGGGAATATTTGTCTTTCTTTAAAAAAAAATTAAAAAAAAATAAATAAAAATAAAAAAATAAATAAAAAAATAAAAATAAAATAAAAAAATTGATTTAACATCTGATAAATGGGTATTTTGATAAACATTTCAGAAATACAAAATAATCACATTTTCAAAATATCTTCCTTGCAAAGTGTTGAGTAATAAATAAATATGTAAGTATAATATGATGTAAAATCATCTCGTTACGGAAATTGCCACTGTAAGTAAAAATTATGCGTTTGAACCGTTTTGCTTTTTGAACATTCTGTTGGAAAATTTTTAATCACCGTGTACTTTTGTTACTCAATTTTCTTACTACTAAAAAACTAAGTGTAAAAATTAAAATATTAATGCACACTTTAAATTGTGCGCCTTAGACACAGAAATTATTAGAAAAATTAAATCGAAAATTAATTGTGTGTTGAATTGATGTGTCGAAACCGGTAGCGCGGTAATAAAAGATAAGTAACAAAATTACGTAGTGGATAAAACCCATCAAACAAAATGTTTAGAAATTGTTACATAATTAATGCCGAAGAAAAACCGAAAAGTTCATTTTGTAGGTTACTTATTTTTTTAATTATTTTAATATATATTTTTTTAAATTTAATGTAATTCAAATTTCATAATGTCATTCCTAATTTCTCCGAGTATTTTTAGTTTTTATTATTATGACAGCTATTTCGGCGTTCGAGACTATTTTCAAACTGCGGTTAATTCACGTTGTGATGATTGTGATTAACCGCAGTTTTGAATTGGCCATGAACGCCGAAACAGCTGTCTCAATAATGAAAAAAATAAAAATTCTTCCAGAACTCAATAATAACGTTATTCAATTTGACTAATATTAAATTTTAAAAAAATTAAATGGAGTTCTATCAATTAAACACAAAAACAATTAATACTTTATTTTTCCCATGGGGCCATCTTGGTGTTGTAATTTAAATTATCACAGTTCCTCAATATGTGTCTTCATTTAAATGCTATATTATAATATATTTTTATTATGATTCTTTTTTTTTAAATTCGAAACTCGGAAAACAGTAAAATTTAATCAAATCCAACAGACTCCAGGTAAGCCGGTTTAGCAGGGATCGCCAGGGATAGGGCCCCCCAGGTCACCTGCTAGTATCGTGATCCGGGATAATCTCGTCCCTTTATCCCGTTACCCTTCCCGTTCCCCATTCTCCGGTAGAACGTCTGCAAGCGCGGAGACTGGGCAGTGGACAACAACCGGACAGACATATTATCCGACTTAATTGACTGAATACAATAAAGAGCGCACCACGAACAGAACAAATAATTGGAATGAGTATAAAGGGTGGACGCACCCGAAAAACTTTAACCAGTGACTCTATACTATAATATAGACGGCATTTTAGTCTCCCGTGCCAAGGTTTTTTTTTCTTCAGAAAAAACATTAAAAAAAACAGTACGTAACGAAGAATTAGGGTCGGGGTGTGGGTTTGGGCTATTATTGAATTTGGCAGCCACCTTTGATTTGAAGCCACAAAATTCCTGAAAAAACCCTTGACTCTGCCCAGAAAAACGACCAGTTAACAAACGGACTGCAATCTTTGGAGCACAGACGTCAGGTGGGAATGCTGTCCTTGTTTTACCGGTATTTTAATGGAAGATACTCTGAAGAACTATCGTCATTGATCCCTTCGGCACCGGTGCATAGTCGGGAAACACGCCAAACGCGTGCCCAACATTTGCACACAGTCGACATTTGTCACATGAGAACGGGTCGCTTTTACGACTCGATCCTGTGTTCAACAGCTCGGCTGTGGAATGAACTGTCGGCCTCTGTGTTACCTCTGTCCTCCATCCTACAACATGGGTTTTCTGCAAGACCCGAGTTCACTCTTTCCTATCTTCTAAAAAACCTTCCACACAGCATCCTCAAAGATGATATAGGCCTCGAGGGAAATTATTTTCTTCATGGTCTGCTGTGTGGAGTTACCGTAAAAAAAATTGTAGGTTAAATAAAAGCGTCGAATAAATTCCTTTGTTACTGATAATAATAATTATTATTGGATAATTTGTATAGCGCCGTTTTTGTGAAAAATCACACCAAGGGCGCTGTAAAAATATTACTTCATATTCTTTATCTAATTATGTACAAACAGATACAGAAAACATACTTACCTGGCAGGTCGCTTCAGATGAACACAGGTTTATTGGAAAGTTTAGATAATTTAAGCTTAAAGGTTATATGATTTTTACACTTGCTATTTTATCCTCCTTTTCTATTAATGCTACATTTATTAGAAGATTGGTGGCACAAGAAGACTTGGTATCAATATGAAACATTTATAATTTAATAATTAAGACTGGAGAATATTTATAAAATTACCATAAAAATCAATTTAACATATTTTTTTAATACGTTCTTTTATTTTTTACACATTTATTTTATTTACAGTGTTGCAGGCTGTGGACGTATTTGTGCACCGATTCGTGATTTTAAAAAGTGACTTTAGGTAAGTACTAACCGGCTAGCTTAGCTAATAAATGTACAATACTACAATTCATCGATACGGTTTTCTGAAAAGTTTAAGATTAGTTCTAAATTCTTTCGAGTGAACATTCTTAAGTCATGCGGCAGTTCATTCCAGGCTTTAGGTCCTGTCACTCCGAAAGCACAATCACCAAACCAAGTATTAGGTGCGCGCTTTGGTTCCTCCAACCTCCCGATAGCTGATGACGCTGCTGACCCAAGGGTGGACTCTCGTGAATTGGTAATTTTAGGAATACTGCGTAATAATGATATTACGGTCATCCCACACAAATGGGTCTGAGATGGACTACAAAAATAAGAAAAACAGTATGATTCGCTTTTAGTAGACATATACTGCAGGAGATCACTAGTCCCAACGACATAACTGATGCTTCAACTAAATTAACATAAATACTATTTTTATAAACAATAATTATTAGCCTGAAACACTCATCCAAATTGAAAAAACCTTCCGAGAAAAGATAAATGTCACCGACAGGACTCGAACCTGCACCCTTCTGATTGCCGGTCAGATGCTCTACCGTTGAGCTACGTCGGCTTATCGCAAACCCGCCAAGTTAATCAATATATACTAGTGTTTCATTCAATAATTACTGTTTTTATTATATTTCACCTGTAAACAACCAACTTTATTAGTATGAGAAAGGCTTGTAACGGTAATAATTATTGTTTTTAAAAATAATTGTTACCCTTTGCGCTATGCACAAAAATCTGGTCTTAAAAACTTTAGTTTATCAATTAATAACATAAATATGTTTAAAATTCTAGATAACTCTCATTTGCCGCGATGTCGTTTAATCCACAAACAGCTTAGCAAGAGTCTCCCTCACCAGCGGATTGGGCAGCCTCCCCACACATGAGTTATGCCCGCAGAACACACGCTCGAGCAGTATTCAAATTTATTGCTTGACCAAAGAGGATTTTTCGTGGTCCTGTAAACATATTCACGTAGGTAATGCTCCCGCGAAATTAATGCCGCAACCAATTATCCCCTAAATAACCACTGCCTCCTACTTAGGGCGGATTAAGCAACTGACAACTCAATTAATGTTTAAAATTAAATAATGTTCCTTTACTGGATTTAATTCAAAACGGCAAGAATTAGTACGAAACCGTGTGTTTAGTTTGAACAAAAACTAATATAGGGATCATTATATTATTTTCCCTGAAGGGGAGGTAATTAGCTATTTCCTCTAGTATCTATATCGTCATATTTCGGTTTAATGTAATAAAAATAATAATATTTTTATTCCAGGCGACATACAGAGGTTGTGCTAATGCAATGTAGTCCAGATAAGCGTTTTAATACACAGTAAAATATAAAAAAAATGAAGAAAATAAATTAAAAATTCATAATCCTCAAACCTTTATACTACAAATAAAAGTAAAAAGTACAACGGATAAAGTTTCTTCAAAAGATTGGTATTTACTTTGTGGCATTATTAATCAATGAATTTAAAATTATTTTGTTTTCACCACTTCATTAATATATACTATACTTCAAGAATATATACAATACTAAAAAATAATAATGTCAAGTATGGTCAAATGATAAATATAGAACACAATAGTGTAACAATAGACAAATTATAAATAGCATGGCCTAGTACAAAAAAGAAGCTACAGATTTTTGCTACTAAACTATTTTTGGAAAATTTTCTTGCCAGATTACAATTATGTTTAATTTAATTTTTCCTGCCAGTGAACATTTTTGGAAGGTTCGATATTATTATTATTATAGTTAATATTTATGTTTATGGGTGGAGCTTGTACAGGACAAAATTTCAGAACTTGTGTTTTGTTTGTGTTGAGTGTTAAAGTTTGCGAGAACAGCAGGTTTGCTATTGATTGACAGGTTTCGTTAATACTCTAATACAGTCAAATAATAAAACGGTATCGTCATCAAATATTTAACACTCTCTGCCAGAAATAATTGGAAATTCATCTATTTAAGTAAGAAAGAGGAGAGGTTCAAAATGCTTCCTTGTGGCACACCCTTGTTAATAGTTTCCTATCTGGATTCTATCACAGGCTGCACCATTTTGCCATCAATGTTTAAAATACAAGAAATCATTCAACATTATACTACTATACAGCAAATAAAACGTGAAGAAAAAAGATTTTCAAAAATATTAACAACACAAAAATAATAATAATAACAATATTCTATTTATTTAAATTACTTGTTGAAGCTTATAATCCTCATTGTAATATTTAATCATTGAAGAAGATTTGCATTTTTTGAGCAGATTTTTATAATACTAAAAACATTCAAGTTTTCAAAAATTTGTTTTGACGGAGTTGTTTTAGGTACTTTTTTGAGGATTTTTTAAATTTTACTTGTGTTTTCTCGCTACTATTAAGTGTGTGTTTGTCTGTAAGTGTTTGAGATAGATCTCCATCCAATAATATCATATTCTATACGTGATTGGCAAAGAGCGTGGTAGACTTTACAGTGATCATTTTTGTTTATCATATTACGCATTTAGTTTTTGCAATTGTGAACCGCAGTGGAGGTGAATTTTCATAAAAATTAATTACTGTAATAATTTTCAACAAGTAAAAAATGCCATTTGAACAATTCAGCCGTTTTTCCGGCTTTCACAGTACCAACCAAACCCTTAGCCTACATCCTGGCTAATGGTGTATTGCGGATTGTGGATTGCGGTTTTAGTATAAATGTACGCCATATCTGCGAGTGTCAGGTAATTAAGCCATCGTCAGTATTAGAATAACATTCATTTGATTTGTAGTGTCACTTACCGGACCACGTTCACGTCCACCTTCACGTTTACGTTTACGTTTTGGGCGAAAGTTGCGCATAACATAATGTTCACGTCACTAAGCCTTACAAAATAAACGATTTCTTTATATTTTCTTTTCTTTATTTATGATTTAGAACTCGTTTACTTTTATTACGTTCTAACATTGTAGGGTCGTGGTAGATACTCTCAGTATCGCCCTGGTGACAACCGCCATTAAAAATCTAAACGTTGATTACAATTAATTTATCCGTGTTTGGCGACCAGATTTGAATAGCCAGTTACATCCCAACTACAGAGCACATAATACATAGAGATGCAGTAATACGCAATGGGAAGAAACCAGAATAAGGGGGGTGAGGGGTGAGCTAGGCGTGGCCTAAATTTAAATAAAATGTGTCGTCTTGTTTTCGAAAACTGAGTATTTAGTTTGACCCTTTTATAATTTTTTTACGATTTGATAGCCATAGCCAATATCAAGCGAAACAAACGTGGAAGTTAGTGAACTAGGCTGATGACAAATTGGGTGTCACGTAACCTTTGCCTCCACCGGTCAATATGGTCTGTTAATTTTTTAACTTCAGTGATCTCATCCTGACAACAGACATCAAATGGGAATGCTGTCCTTGTTCTACCGGTATTTTAATGGAAGATGCTCTGAGGAACTAGTGTCATTGATCCCTCCGGCACCGGTGCATAGTCGCGAAAAACGTCAAACGCGCGCTTAACGCGCACACGGGTGACATTTATCACATGAGAACGGGTCGCTTCTACGACTCGTTCCGTTGTTCAACAACTCGGCTGTGGATTGATCTGCCGGCCTCTGTGTTTCCTCCATCCTACAACATGGGTCTCTTCAAGACCCTATCCTTCCTATTCTCTAAAAGACCCTCCACACAGCATTTCCAAAGATGATATAGGCCTTGAGGGAAATTATTACCCTCAAGGCCTCCTGTGAAGAGTTTGTGTAAAAAAAAAACTTAATTTTTTCCAATCTTATTCTCTTTTTCCCTCTTTTCAGTCTAACAACACACCGCTAAGAGTAGTTGGGACTCTTGTGCGATAAACACATGAGAACAAATTCATATGAAAAAAAAAATGGCAGAACTTTCATTTTGTGTTGAACGTTGAAGCCCATAAAGCGTCTAACCACTTTTATAAAAAAAATCATCAATCGTGTACGAATGTCGTCGTCTACCTAGTGTCAGCGATGTTGTATACTGTCTTATATTACGTGGCTTGGTAAAAGTGTATGAGCAGAGGTAATTTGGGTTCAACAGAGGTCAGATTATTTTGCAGAAAAATAACGTAATGTAATAATAGAAGATTTTCTGAGAACATTACGTAGGTACTGAAAAAATTATCTTCTATTTCTTACACATCTATCAAAACTTTGAGACAATGTCATTTACCACTCCAACGTAAACATTTATTTTATGTGAATAATAGTAATAATAATCGGATGATTTTTACAGCGCCGTTTTTGTGAAAAGTCACCTCAGGGGCGCTGTACAAATATTTCTTCCTATTCTTATATTATGCTTATATTACATCTTTGACACTTTCTATGAAGTTTTTTTTTTTTTTTTACATTTATTTTCTCTTTTTGGACAGGCTATCGTTACACCTTATTTATAGACCATATAAAGAGATGCAGTTAAATTATCAAAATAGTTTTCATATACGAGTATGTTGTTATTTAACAAGATCAGTTACAACACAATAAAATAATCTAGTCGTTTGTAGAATATGTTCTAGCCGCTGGTTTCTAAACTTCACGCTCCGGACCAATAGCGACACGTTTCCGACCGGCCATCGTTGTTTATGACCGGCGAAACAGGCGTACGAGACATAGCTACCGACGTCCATTATGGCGTGGGCCCCGCTAAGTAAGCGCCCGCTAGCCTCCATTACTAATCCAGACGCAGAGTCGTCAGGTGCGTGCGGCGTGCCTTGGACACATTACATCTGTACCTTGTGAACGCTTTATCTTTGCATTGAACCTAAATAATAAATCCAGAGACCGGTGCATTAATTCGCTGTGTCCTGCCTGACGTTGTACGTGTGAGATACAGAGTCCCTGGACATCACACCTTTTACGCTGAAGGGATCGTCACTCCCGTCGCAGACCACCTCTTGTAAGCATAAATTGTTTAACACTCTTTTATGTGCAGTAATAACTGTGTTCTTTTGAATATTATGCCTGCTTTGAGATTCACCGGGGAGAGATTATCGAGCCTCAGATTAGAATAGATTCTGCCCCTTGTTGTGAACCCCGTATGTAATTACCTGTAAATGTTTCCCCTGTCTAGAAAGCACGCTTCTTTTCACTGGTAGCTAGTTACCTTCCAATAAAAGACTGCTGCCGATTTGCGACTTGAGACAGAGTTGTGATGCCTCTACCAATTGGGCTAATCTGGTGGACCCTGAGATCAGCCCCGCATCTGGCCTCGAGGTAAGTTCACCTGTCCCCTCTTATCACTGACGCCCACGTGGGTGGTTATCTATCAATGGCAACCAACGTCACTCCCTCTTCCTTTCTTATCACTGGCGCCCAACGTGGGGTCCCATCCTCTTCCCCTCTTATCACTGACGCCCACGTGGGTGGTTCTTATCACTGGAGCCGTAACGTAGAGACCCACCTCTTCCCCTCTTATCAATGTTAAATTGAAAAAAAAAAGAGCTAACTGTATTTATTCCTTACGATATATTGCAAGAAGCTAATACAAATGATAGAATGATTGTTTCCATTATATTCAAGGATTTATTTAAGCTATAACAATGAATTATTATCCATATATTTTTAGGATAAATAACACAGAATACTCTTAAAAGAGGAGAGCGGCGGGGGTTCTGCAAGTATTATTAGATTTTATTATTGTAACAGCTGTTTCGGCGTTTAAGGCTATTTTCAAACTGTGGTTAGTCCACATTGTGACGACATATACGCCGAAATAGCTGTCACAATAATAAAAAGTAAAAATACTTTCAGAACTTAATAATAACATTATTATTATTAAATTTGATTTACATTAAATTTAAAATATAAATATATATACATATATTTATGTGTTTTATTTCAAAATGCCCTATGGAACGTGTTTTAGAGTGAAGTACCATAGTATAAGAAGTTTTTTTGTCCAAATGTTGTGTTTGTGGTTCCTTGTTGTATGTGTTTTTGACTCTGATATCTAGTGTTTCTAATATGTGTGATTTTAGCTGTTTCTTGTTTTTTTTGTATTTATTAATATAAAGTAGTATTGTTTTAGGTTATAATTGTTTTATTGACATAATGTTAAGTTTGCAGAAGTTTTCGTCAGTGCTAGTTCTTTCAGGGACTTTAAGTATAATTTTCATTATGGCTTTTTGTGTAATCAGTAAATTTAAAATATTATCATTAGCACTGCGCCATCCGATGAAACCATATTGTAATATTTATTGGAAGAGAACCATGTAGATCTTAATCAATTTTTTTGGATTGAGGACATTCCTGATTGTTTTAAAAAAGTAAGTAAGTTTTTATTTTATTTTGCTTTTTAAATAAATAACATGGTCAGTCCACTTTAAATTGTGATCAATTGTGGACTGATACGTTATGTGGTTAATATTTTTGAATCACAATTATATTAACTATTTAAATGTGGTCTATGAATTTTCAAGTTTAGGTGTGTTTCTGAATGTTTAATTGAATTTAATTTAATTTGAATTTTTATTGTTTATTTTGAAAGTGATGAATTTGGTTTTATTAGCATTAATTGTGAGTTGGTGGTAGTATGGCAATGTTTTGTTTCTGATTAGAATGATTTTTGCTTTCTTGAATGTTTCTGACCAATTATTCCAATTTAATATAATAACGGTATCATCTGCAAAACTTATGATTTCGCCTTCACATTCTATGTGAAGTAGATCATTTATGTAAATTAAGAACAGGATTGGACTCAAAATACTTCCTTGAGGCACCCCGAATTTGACATCAATAAATTTGCTATTTATGTTTGTCGAGTTTTGCCGTTTGCTTTCTGTATTCTATGTAACTTTTAAAAAATGTCCGTTCATTTCCAGTAAATCATATATTTTCAAGTTGGTTAAACAGATGTGTGTGATTTATGGTATCAAAGGCTTTAGATAGATAGATATATACGAACTCTTCTGGTAGGTTAGTCAGTAACGGAACCAAAACAACAACAAAAAATATCCATGAAAGTTCAAAATTACAGCCTGGAGGGTGAAGAATGCCCTGATGAAAGTTAACCTTCGGTAGGAGATGGCACCAGAAAGAAAAAAAAACTTTTTTGTGGCACAAACTACGTGCACCTAAACACGACATACCGACGCAATTAAATTTTACGTTTGGTTTATTATTTTCTTCTCAATAACCAGCCAGAAATAATGATTAATGACGTATTTTAAGTCATTTACTTGGTAATTGCTTTCCAATAATGGGCTCTATCTATGTCACTACATAAAATCGCTATCACAATTTAAAATCCCTTAATTGTTATATAATTTGGAAAGTAATAATATAAATCATTTTCATAAATTCGTCGAGGAAAAGCTATTGGAAAGATTTCCCTTGTAAATTATTTAACGGTTTAAAACGATCAAATAAATTCTAAATTCAATTAAATATGATTAACAATGGTAAATTGGTGTAATAATTATTTGGTTCCTTTCGAACTTTAGTGGAAGCCTAAATCTTAACTTATAAATAAATTACGCTAATAAATTGTCCCTGGGAGCTTTCGCAAGAATTACATATTATTTATTATTACTGTCCAGGTGCTCCGTTATAAGTTAACTAAATTATATATCCCCGTTTTTATGGAAACTTCTAAAAATTTCTACAGAAAAAAAAGTTTTTCTTTTAAAATTAATGTGAAGCAAATTTATGGAAGTAAAAATTTAACTGCAACATTTTCCCGGCAATTTACATTAGTAAAACCGCAAGAAAGGTAAATATTAGATTAAAAGAACATAAAAATAATATTTGTTTTATTATCTTTTTTTGTAAAAAAATAATGAGTAATGATATCCTCATTGGGATTTCCCATGCTGAGGATTTCATTTACAAAATATGAAATTACATTACATTAAATTGATGTGCTTTATGAAAAAAATAAAATAATTGTAAGGTGAGGCATTTTAACTTCAGTTGAGTGGTTTCGGTGTTAGTTTTTTTTTGGTGTTAATATATTTCCTATTTCAGATCTCCCTATGTAACGTATCCCGTGTTTTATTTGATTTTTAAATTTATTGTGGCCGTTGTGATTGTTGAAGTATAGTGGGATTTTGTTGTAGTTTAGTACCATAGCATAAGAAGTTTTTATGTGCAAATGTTGTTAAATGTTGTTATTTGTTTAACAAGTAGTTTTTTTCAGAATTTGAGGAATACTTAATTAATACTAACCATACTTTTGGTAGAAATACAGGAGTACAAGTAATACATAAAAAACAAATTGGTTTGGGCCTTAATAACTTAGAAGCATTAGAAATATCAAAATCAAATAAAAATAATAATTACCAAATTTAAAATAAACAATTAGATTTAGCCCAAAGTCCGATTTTAAGGATGTTCCTGTTTTCCCTCCCATTCCTTACCCCGATACTTTCTCCTTTACCACCGATGCTCTGTCCTGTTCTACTCCGATATACTGTTTCTTTCCTCCACTTTTACTGTCTTCACCATGATATATCTCTGTAGGTTACTTTGTTTTATATGTGTACTTTCCTGATGAAAGTTAAGTTCAACCGACAACGGTCGATAACGCATAAATAATGTAAATAAAATAAAGTGACCTAATACAAAACAAAAAATATGCAGAGATTTGAAACAAAGTAATTGTTATTAATTTAATAGCTATAACTTCTCTACGGGTATAGAATATATAAGATAACTGTAATCTTTTAAATTCTGTATGAAATACGTACTGGAATTTTAAACAAAACGTTCAAAAATGCTTTCAATGATTTTAAAACTGAACATATTCTTTAAATTGCTAGATGGATTTCATAAAATTTAAAGATTGCAGTTTGGGAATTTTTGCCCTTTAAAGACATCATAATTTTCCCTCATTACATAAGTGATGTTTTCAGCTATTTTGTGTACTGGCCAGTAAGGGGGAGAAACGGGGAATGTTAGTATTGCTGGGATAGGAAAAAATATTAAAAGATTTTTGGTTTAAATGAATATCGTGATATTGAGTTCGATTCCCGCGCGTGGAAATGACAAGTGACGATGTCAAGGTTATGCAACGGTTTGACGAGGAATAGGCAGGTAGGTCACATGGGAGCGGGGCGAAGGGAAATGCACTCACATGATCACAATAATAATTTTATTTGTTCTGAGCATTTGATCAACTGTCGTGAAACCACTAGCAGACGAACCTAATATGTGAATACCACACAAGAGTCCCAAACTGCTCCCAACCGTCTGGACCCAGTGAGACTATGGCATTCCCAATTAAGGAATGTTGTGAGGCTGAAGGTATTGGGGAAGGGAAGGAGAAGGGGGAGAGGAAGGTAGCGAAAGGGGGAAATACCTGGCTATTCAGATCTGGTCACCAAACACGGCTAAAAGCCATTTCAAGCAACGTTTCGATTCTGACTGGTGGTCTTTCACCAGGGCGATGCTGAGAGTATCTTCCACTCTGGAACGTGCGCAAATATACTATAGATTGTTTTTAAATGAATTAATTGTGAAACAACACAAAATAATTAAATAAAATTTACTTGCGCACGCCGGGACTTGAACCCGCGACCTTCGGATTCGTGGCCGAGAGCAATTTTTAATTGAACAATAATAGTTTTCATTAAAAATAAAAATGGACTTCTACAAAGTAAATTTAAACACAATAAATATATATAATGTATATTCAAATATGGAAACCTTTTCACCAACTCTTGAGTCTAATGCGATTAAACTTTCTTTGAAATGCTTTTTTAGGTCATTGATTGTGAATATAAGAAGAGGATAAGTAAGATAATGATTAAATAAAAAATAAAAACACCTTTTATCTTTATTCCACTCTTATATTTGACCGTGAACGGTTTCAGTCTGTAACGTCTGTCGTCAGACTGGTACAATTAATGCTTAAACTATGGGTTATATAATGTTTTGGGTGTCAGGGATGACGTGACTTATATGTGATACTTTTGAATTTATTCATAATATTACTTTACACACCTTTACTTTATATTTGTTTCCGCTAACAGTTTCAAAAATAGAAATATTATAAAGTAAGATAATTGCCACAAAATTTATTAAAAACATGAAGAAAAAAAGGTTAACTTGGAATGTATTTGATAAATTAGGTGACATAAACTAATATAAAAATCTTGGTTTAAGTTTAGTAGAAATGTACATATAAATAATTAAAAATGTGGTAGCAGGAATATACATTATAATCAAACGATACACTCAAAGTGTATACACTTGCCCTGATGATGGAACGGTTGTTCCGAAACCGGTAGGCGTGTAAAATAAATGTGGTTAAAACAAAGTTTGAGTATTTCATTTGAATATAATGGATAACCACAAATTGATAGCTTCATACAGTAGTACATATACTCGTACATTATTCTTCATTACTGTGACCGCGGGCTGTGGCACTCGACAGTTATAAATACTTAGATAATAAATTGTATGAACCAACTGTCCTACGATTTTCTATTCCAGTATACGTGGATTGTCGGCTGTGAGAAAAGTCAATTCAGACAGTTCACAATGCTTGCACATCATTCCCGTATGCAATAAATGCTGATGCCCCATGGGAATGCTATGTCGCCGAAATCGTTTATGAAGCACGAGACTTTCTTTCGTCTGAGACTTTTATAGCTTTTATTAGACAACTGCCAAAGGGCAGTGAAACAACAATTGCTCTGAAGGCTTATAAACTAACCACTACGTCGTTTATTTGTAGGGGTAGGCAAAGAGGATGGACCGCAACACAATCCTGTATTTGAAAACGTTTCATGCTGTATTCACATTCATACAATGTCTCAAACATACCAACCGTTTGTATTTTTTACCTTTGACGTGACTGGACTTTAGCATTTTTTAACATTTTTTTTTAATTAGGAGCGTTATTGTGGTTCTATTTAAGAAAGATTCCTTATCTTTTTCCTTAGGCTTAAAGACATTTTGCTTAACTGTGAAATTCCAGAGAGACATAGTAAAAAATCCTAAACAGTTTGTTGAGTAATTATTTTAAGTGCACGAGGTTTTGAACCAACACTTTTTTAAACAATTACGTTATATTGCATTGTAATCAATTTTTATTATATTTTAAATAGCATAAATACGCCTTTTAACGAAGGCTTACGTTTTGTAAAAAGGTACCTACCTCACTAGATAGTAATGACCTGTTTATTGTAACGTGACATTTGCCGCCTGCATTTATATTTCCATTTATAAATGTAAAGCTTAATAGCTAATAATTTTTAATGGCGATAATAACATAGTTGGCACCTTACTTAATATTGCATTTTTCTCTCATTAAGACTACGCAATTATTGATATTTTTAATGAATGACATTTGGTGAATGACAGCTGACAGCTGTAATCCGAGGAAACTGGAATCGCAGTTAAGGAAGAAGTATTTACGCCTAATGAAAAGGATAAGGAATTTTCCTTAAAAATAACAGGAATAGGCCTCCAGGTATTTTTTCGATTGTATTTTATGGTTTCATGACAATTCAACACATGCGTGATTCGGGACACTTTTTCAACGTGATATAAAGTGATATATGAAAAAAATATATATCGAAAACTTAATTAATAATTAAAAAAAAATAGGTTTTCAAAGTAGTTTCCTTTTCGGACTTTTTATGACTGTATCACTTTTAAAAAGTGTTCCGATTCATACGTGTGTTGAGTTATCCAATCACCGTACATACAGTTTGATTGTTAAAAATCTATAATTTTTATTTTTATTTTTTTATTACCATGTAAACATTATTAGTAGGTTTTATTTCAAAATACTTCAAATTTGGACATTTACGTGATAAGCATTATAGTATGATATTATTATTCACTTGATCGCAGTGTGCCTTCCTCAACTGTCCCAGACTTTTTCTAAGATTCACATTCGAAACAAACGACGTTGTTCAATTTGATTAAGAAAAAAACTCGTCAAAATAATTTATGTTCCAATGATCAAACGAATCTAATTACATATAAAAAGAATTCAAATAACAGTAAAGTCTCTTAGAAAGAAAGCAATCTTCCCAGCAAATTGACAGAGGTACTCAGTGTAGCCAGTTTAAGTAGCCAGCCCAAGTACGGGGTTTCATTGAATGTAGAGTTCAACTAGTCTCTCGGGAAATGGGCAAACTGCACATTCTCGGAAACTCCGCAGTTTGCACAGCAGAACACAACTTTACTGTTGACTGAGAGCCTAGGTGTAAATCTCAAGTATGCCTTAATGTTGAAAACTGAGGTCCGGATATCCTTAGTAGGTAAATACAGCATTGCTTCCGACCAACGCAATGTATTCAATATATTCTGCAATATGCGATAATCAATTGGCGAGCAACTTACAAAACTAGTCTGATCCCCATAGAAATTATTCAGGAACTCACAATAAAGACTACTCAACTGATAACCTATTCGAAAAATTCAATGTTCCCTCATTTAAGGACTTATTTGTAACAAAAGCAAATATATACACTTATCTGTGCCACCGAATAATGTCACATCACACCCCTTGTGATACACGCTTGCCTACACTGGCTTTGAGTCACAGAAAGCATTCCGATAAAAATTTGTCTTATAGTATATTAGGATATTAGGTATTGCACAGGCTGGCACCATCATACTCTGCACGAGAGACAATCTTAGTCAGAGGCAAATCACGCTCAGGTCGGCCAAGTCTGATACGTCGAACAGACTGGTTGAACCCTATCGTACGAATGCTCCTAAATTTGGCAACAGATCTTTCAATATACTGGGACCACATTCTTGGAATGACATTCCATTTGATTTGTAGTCAGAAAGCAATTTAGAAACCTTTAAGAAAATTCTAAAAACATGCCTATTTAAAAGGGACTACAAACCTATTAGATGTTAAGAACCTTTGAGGTGATTTTAGTCACAAAACGGCCCTAAAATTGATTTATTATTGTCATTAATGATTCATTTTTGAGATCTTTCATAAATGTGAGCAGTCATAATAGTATTATATTTTAGTGATTAACAGAATAGTATGAAATGATGTATGCATGTGAATGAAGCAAGGAGTGTGTGCCAAGACCGCGTTGTTTGCCAGTCCATTCTCTCTGCCTATCCCTGAGGAGAAACGGCGTGATGGTTAATTATTTAGTTGATTATTAATTGACGATTTTCACAAATTTATACACAATTTTTCATTTTCTTTTGAAAGCCGTTACGAATTTGCTTTCGTATACACGTGTAATTTATTTATTTATTAATAATTTTTTTGATACATGTATTCACACAAATAAGATACAAAGGTAACAAATATATTTTTTTTACATGTGTACGAGTATAATTTTTATTTTATTACTCAATTATATGTACATCTCAGGGATTTTTTGCTTTATGTACATTACACTTAGGTTTATGTACATGTAACCTAAGTGTAATGTACATAAAGCAAAAAATCCCACATAGGCAAGGCCAGTGCGTGGGTATACCTGGTAACAGTTAGTGCCAGTAAGAAAAAAAAAAACAAAAAAGAGATTTCTTTTTTAAAGGAATCAATAGTTATAAATTTTTATACCTTTCAGGTATTTTATTTGCAATACTGTTCACATGAATTTGCAAAACACGTTAGTTGGATGTTATAGAATTACACAAAAAGTTTTTTTTTACCTTTGTACGCTCAAGGGGCTTTCAGGAAAGTTTTTTAAGCTTTCCTCAATATATGTATAATATGCAGGTATCTATGTGAAATATAAGTTTCGTTCAAATGTTCAATTATTAAAGTAGATAGGAACCCACTCATTTTAAAATCTTGTGGAACTTCCTTCGAGCTTTTTCAAAGGGATCAAATTTAATTTTCAAATGAAAAACATTTTAAAACACGATATTTTTTGATTACCGAATCGAAGACAATTAACGGAGGAAGTATCATTATTACAAATCTTTGATTGTTAATGATTTTTTACATTAAATTTAAAAATTATTATATCTGGTAATTATTTTTGACATTAAAATGTTCAGATTATTATCTTAAACATTAATCAAACATTAATTTTTATACAAAATATGTATGTAGGATTACTTAATATTTATCTTTATTGTTTAAACTACTTTTAAATGTTGTAATTTTGTAAACAAATTTTAGTTTTCTTCTTTTAATTGTAAGCTGATATACCATTATGGGTTTTATTGCATTTTGAAGACTCAATTTCCCCTCCCAGTTGTCAGTTAAAGCATTTTATATATTCAATTTTTAATTATTAATTAGTTTTATTGAGATTTAAAAAAAAAACTTTATTGTAGTATTTATTCATTGAAGAAAATAATATTAACATATCCTAAAATGAAAGACGAAACCGGAAAAAAGGACAGAAAATAAAATGGTTTCAGTCGCATCTGGGACTCGAACCCAGGACCTCTGCCTATCCGGGGCAACGCTCAACCCACTTAGCTAATGAGACCAGACACTATTTAATTTGCAATTGTGTTCGGGTAGAACTTTGTAAACATCATAAAGATAGCTGCCAATAATATGTGATTAAAAATGGAAAATAATATTGACAAATCTTGAATTTGAGATTTGATATCGATGAAGATGACCTAAATTGAACTGGTCTCATTAGCTAAGTTGGTTAATAAAATTTGAAAAAAAAAAAGAATAAAATTTGATACTAAAAAAGGTTAAATAAATTTTGAAACTTAGAACCAGTGAGATGAAATATTCATTTGCATATGGTCGAACGAATTCCAGACATATTAATCGTTTGATAGCAAACAAAAATGCTCTTCCCAACGAAAATCTCAATCAAATCTACGATCAATTTAGGATATCGATTTTTTGTTAATTAACTTCCCTCAACAGAGGACCAGTTCTAAAAAGTGTCAACAGGGTGAACAAATGTTCGTCATTATTGGATCGCGATCTATTTATCCCAATTAAAATATTGAATGACGATGATTTATTTCCGTTTTCGAATCACAAAACATGTTTTTCGTGTGTCTTAAATAAAACTGAGTAGGACCTACCTTATTTTACTTATTATAAGCTACGTTTTATCTTATTTTTCATGAAAGAGAAACGTCAAATGTACGTCTATAAAAGTGGGCGGGCACTATTTTATAGTCTACGAAAATAGGCGGGCACCTTTATAGACAATTTAGAATTAAAATTCTTGGATACAGGGTAACAGAGCAAATTCTCAACAAAACACTCGGCTGATCGGTGCCGTAGATTGACATTAGAAAAGTCGGGAAGAACGGCCGTAAAAGTAATTAATATTAAGGATATTAAGGTCGTATTTTTCAACTATTCTGACTCGCCGGCTTGGGACCAAAATAACGTTATATGGTCAATATAATTCATCAGCTGTTATAATAACCAGATATAATAATTGTTAAAATATATGCATATGTCAACTCAGGACCTGAGAAATGTAATTTTAAATATACGAGTACTCGTATTTTCATATGAAGCGGTAACTTGGTGATGTGACATTATAATTTAAAAAAATAAAACAATAAATTTGTTCACAAATAAAATTGATATAAACAAAGTTATTGTTTTGTTTTTTAAATAAGCATTACTAGCTTAACACTAGAAAAGTGCAATATTCAATTAAATATCGCTAAATGAAATAAACGATGTAAAGTTCAATATTATTATTAATATCTATATTATAATAGCGAGGTGATTTTCCCACGAAAACGGCGCTATAGAAGTAATCCAATTATTATTATTATTATAGAAAAAACTAACCCCCTTATCAGCTACAACAATAAACTCATCCTAAAAACAAACTTCTCATTTACACATCTGCAATCCGACCAAACTTAATATATGCATCACCCATCTGGACTACTTCAAATACAAAAAGGCTAGAATCATTCCAGACTGCATTGCTCCGACGATTCACCAAAGGTCCCTGGTTCCTCAGCAATAGCATAATTAACACGGGTTCGAAAATTCCTCCACTCCGAAAACACATAATAGATTTAGCCAAAAAAAATTACTGTAAATTAGAATCGAACTCGAATTTCTCAATATCCAACCTCAGCCGCTGGAGCCCCAGCACCTACCCACCCCATCTACGCCCAAATTCCATCTTATACCCTCCATTACCTTAGTGAGCGAGCTTAAATATAAGATTGCTATCAGCAAGTACCGCTAGCACATTTAACACAGATTACAATTCTTTGAAATAAATTTAATTAAAGCCCTATAGTAGCAACAGGCAGCTCGCTCCACTGGATTGATAAGATTTTCTCCACATTTATTCACCTCTAACCACAGTCGACACAGGAAGAGGGAGAAAGTTCCCTGGCACTGTTCGCAAAAATTTTACAATACGATACACATATAATAGGAATACGTAATTTTCAATAAAACATCTAGGACCAGATATTTACCATTTCGTAATGCGTCAAAGACGTGTCAGTAAGATGTACAAGTCTGAAGTTCTAGTAGGTATAATATATTAGTATTCATTGCAGAACTTTCTCAAAGTTCTATCCCGAATACTAAAATGTCTATCTTACTAGAAAAAACTTAGTACCGATGGAGCTACTAAGGCTTTGCCAAATTTCGCTGTAACTACGTCTTTAAATTCCTCATACAGTAAATCAATTCAATTGTACCAGCCTGTAGTATTTTGTATTTAGTCATTTTAACGAAGTGTATTGCTGTTCCTCATTATAATTATATTTGATTACGTAAGATGTTTGCAATACTTGAAAATCATGTAAAATATTTGTGGGATGATTTGACAAAATACCCGACCCATGGGAAGGAAAGAATTTTGAGGACGTAGCTGGTAAAAAATTAAGAAGTCTCCTTTAGTTTAAATAACCTATGAAAATACGCAAGAGCCTGGAGCATACCTCATGTTGGTTTAATTTGTCTAATGGACGCGTGGGAGTCGAAAATATTAAAATGGATTGTAAACACGAAGAAAACATCTGCGGCCATCTTTAAGAAAAAAAATACTAAAAATATATAATCGTGAAATGAAAATGTCTCAAATTATAAAGGATGTTACGCCAAAGGAGCTATATTAATATATGGTTACGTCATTGATTAATTTGTCTTTTCACCAATTAAACTGTACGCCAACTAAGCTGAAACGTTGCAAAATAAGCTAATACCTGAAAAAAAAACAAATGAAACACTCAAACATCCTTTTAACCACATTTAAACGTAGTTTGAGTGTTTCATTTGATTATAATGAATAACCACAAAGTGATAGCTTCATACACTAGTATAAAAAAAAACATTTACAATCTTTCTCGTTTCACCAATTCTGCCGTGGTAAGCAAAAATACAATAATTACCAAAATTAGAAAAAATGAGTTCAATATGGGAAGTTATTAAGTATAGAGATTCGTATGTTTTACATGAGAAATAATTCAATATTTTTCTTTGCTTCTATTAAAAAAAGATGATACTGTTATTCATGTTATTACAATTTTGTCAATGTTTCATCGGAGATCTACCTATTCAAAACAAAAACAAATAATAAAGCAAATATATTTTTAAATTTATAAACGTACAAAAATATTAGATATATATATGTGTAGATACTGCCTTTTTACTAACCACAATTCCTTGATAAACATTCACAATTCGTAAGTAAAAACACAGTCAAAGCAGAAAAATGCATTTTTTAACAGACTTTGTTATTTTTTTTACAAACTTTATTGCAAGCATAATAAAGAATAAGTGTCTACGAGTATTTTAGGAAAAAAAATAGTACATTAAGTCAATTGTAAATATGCTAAAGGGAATAAAACTCCATCCTTCATTCTGAAGAATGGTTCCCACGGTAATTACTGTGTTTTTACTTACCACGGCAGAATACCTTTAATAAAAATTTATTTTAAATAATTCTTACACCTACAGCTATCACAAAAAAGCATTAAACAATCTAGTGGAATTAGAATTCAATAAAAACATTTTATTCAAATTGAGTAGTCTATTTAATACAAAATGTTTTCGAAGTTCCACAAAATTACTTGCAAAACTACAGTAGGTTCCTTTTAGTATTCTTTCGTCTACGTCTCTAAATGGTACGTAAACTTCGTTAGACGCATTTGTCATGAAATTTAGACATCCTTCTACGGGTAAGTGTTAGGTAAGTGTTTCGACAACGTTCACGTTCATAGTATACAACATGTCCTATTTACGCATACTTCATATTGTATAATCACACGAGGATGCAAAATTGTACAAAATAGAAACAATTTGAGTAGTCTGGAGACCCGAGACGACGTAAACTTTGGCTTTCCCTCCTCGGGGTGGTTAGGTGGGAGAGGGGGACTAAAAGCCTTCCACTCGAAGCACGGGAGCACTAAAGCGTGGTTCACACGACTTGTGTAATTGCGAGGCCTACACCTTTATGTTATGATTCCGACAAAAAGTTTTTTTTATGCTCTCTGGCATTGGAATTTAAAAAAAAACACAATTTACAGAAGAAACTGATCAATTTTTAAATAAAAAAGTAACGTCTTCATTAATTAACTCATATTAATAAGAACGTAAAAAGATAAACACAGAAAAAAATCTATTGATTTTTGCAAAATACTGTTCTGTACAAAATTTGTTATAAACAATTCCAATAGTCGCTGCGCTCCCGGACAGCTAATGGATTCATAAGGTTTGCACGCTTCCACCGTTTACCGCTGTAGCGCTACGAAAATGTTTTGTATTTACTATTATTCAGAATATGATATCCCATAGTCGTTAAATTCATGATGCACGTATGGGATTCATTTTGGACCCACTCTCGGGCAGTATTAATGAGGACGGGTATTTATATTTTAGCACTGAATTTGAATAGCACGCTATCAAAAGTGTGGTTTATTTATTTATTTGTAAGAAACGAACAGCTTTTAATACAAATAAATAAATAAAGGAAGTTTAACAAAGGGTAAACCAATAAAGTTTCTTCTGCTAACAGTGGTTAAATACAGATGTTTTATCTTTGAAGCCAACAAGACAATAAGAAGGGAGTGGGGAGAGGAAGAGGAAGATAGGATCGGGACAGGAGATGCTATCGATACATTTTACACTCATGGATCAATTTGTGGTCGTACGTATTACTTCGGATCGATATTTTGAAAGGGTATTGTGAAGAATGCCAATATTGTGAAATTATGCGTTATATTGCGTACTAATTCGGGGAATCGAAGATTGGTCCTGCATGCCGACAAATGATAAAAATCGGTTTTTCGGATTGATCTAATTATACATAAAAATATGTAAAAAAAACTTATGTAACCCCTTTATACCATTACAAAAAAACATCGAATTCACAGGCTCACGATAATCTCTTAAATGATTAAAATTCAAAATAACACCCTTCTAAAAGTGTAAGAACCTACGAAACGTTTCTGTTAACCTAAAGGAATCTCCAAAAAATAATTCTGAGATTTAACCATTGGAATGCCGAACTCTCACGATCGAATACTTCGGTAGCGTGCCGAGAGTAAATTTGGCTAATGTTTGTGTAAATTATACCATCTTACAAGGTTATGTGTTTATAGAATTATGAAAAATGTATCTTACTTAGTAGTTTTCCCAGAAGTGCTACTTATATTCAGAGAAATGATTTTTTGACATTGCCTATCGATTACGCCGGTGTTTAACGGATACAAATGTTGCATATCCGATGGGTGATTCGGGCTTAAAACTTTTAGGATAAAAAATAATAATTTATTGATCTTAACTTATAACCCAGAGTTTTGGTGGCCAGAACTGAAAAGTGACCAGTAGGTACGTCCCAACCGTAATATTCCCCTTCTCCTACCCCGCATCACCCTCTATAGCCTCACAACAAACCCAAATATAATATTTTCCCAAACTACATATACAAAAAAATGTGGATGATTGAAAAATTATATTTCTGATTCTGATAAGCGCGCTAATAATGTGTAATTTTAATTTTTTTCATTCTTTATTTTTTTTAAATATTTATATGCTTTGTTATACTATATACTTTAAAAATTATAAGTTAAACTTCGTGGTCGGTGTAGTAATTTTGTGCTTCTGATTATTTGTATTGTAACTGGATATATGTTTTATTGTTTGCTCCATTATTTGTATCTGTATATTAAATAACAATAATATGAATACATTTACTACACTGCTACTAAAGTTTCTTGTTTGTAAAATACTGTTATACTTACATAATTTCACCTACTATTCCATGAAAAAGCCCAATACAGCGAAAATGATAAAAAAAAATTATTGTTAATTTTTAAAACGATCTAAAACCGCTTATCCTGGAACGGTTTGAACTGGCTGCAACGTCATTATGATGTGCATAACGCTATTCTCTGGGAAGTCGGCTATCACCGACGTTGGTCGGAGTGACGACAACAACGCCATATTAACGAACATAAACGAACATGTCGTTTAGGCGGTATATTAAAAATGGCATATTTTAAGCAGTTACAGAAAATTTATTCGTAAACATAAAAAATAAATCAAAAATTTCATAATTATCGTAATTTTTTTAGATGTTAAGAAAGCAGTGAAAATACTTTATCGGGAATGCATTAGTCCCACTAACTCCAGACAGTTGGGACTCTTCCGCGGTATTCCATAAGAAAATTGGGTATTGAAACTATTGAGAAAAATTAATAAAGTTAATAAATTTGATGATAAAGAACGGCAGCCAATTTTTTTTATCAATAATAACGTTCAAACTAAAATACCGGCATATTTAGTTTTTTTTTATAAAGACAATTTTCATATGTATAATAATTTTCAAAGTTAAAATTTTTCAACGCTTGCCAAAATGCTCCAAATCTATGGCCGGTCGGCATTGATTAGTTTTGAGGTTAGAATGTCAAATGTCAAAACAAGGAATGAGCTTTACCGTACATAATTTAATGTTCTATTACTGGTAAACCATAACTAAATAAAATTAATAAAATTATATACCTTTTTAGAAATTAACTCAAAGAAAAATATTACTATTGAGCATTAACATTATCATATGATCCGTATTCATAATTGGATTGTTCATGAATACTGTAATTTATTTAATTAATGATAATTTTTGTGTTGAACCACAATTGTAGAGCTTAAAACCACCCAAATTAAGTTTAAATAACGCCAAAACTTAAAAAAAGGCAAATTTCATATAATAAATAAATTAAATGTCCACACTAATCCAAAAACAGAATGCGAACATAATATCAGATGTTCTAAATGAAAAGGTACCAATATAGCAAGGATATGTTTTTAGTGAGATGATCTTTTATTCAATTTAAAATAACGATTCATAAGTTCTACCTATAATTGTATATAATAAAAGGTTAAAATCATTAATAGAAGATAATACACTAGATGCCATGCGTTATCATCACGCTGATGTAATTGAATTTCCTAGTTTAAACCTGAAGTAACGTCAGAAAACACTACACACTCCCCCTCCCTTCCTCCTGTAAATTCTCCCAGCACCGGTACTACGGCGGGACGTGAAAACCCTTAGCTCTGCTTTGGAACGGAATAGTGCTAGTATAATTGTAGTTTGGAGAGAAAGTTTAAGGAGACCGGGTGATCACAAAGACTAATTAATATTTGACGTTTCTCTTTTGTGAAAAACAAGACAAAACTTGGCGTATGATATTTAAAATAAGGTAGGTTCTCTTCAGTTTTATTTAAAAGATACAGAGAACTTGTTTTAACATTCGAACGGAAAATAATCTTTGTCATTCAATATTTGAATCGCGATAAATAGATCGCGAATTTTTATGACTTTGACATTTGTTCACTCTGTTGACACTTTTTATAACTAGTCCTCTGTTAATCCAAAAAAAGATTTTTATTGGGAAGAGCGTTATTGTGTATTTGAACAGTGTTGAGTCAAAATTTCGGCTCAACATTTGCTTAGCATGGTTGGGAAGAACGGCCATAAATGCACATATTATAAAAAATATCTCTTCAATATTGTCTGGCATGGATATCCTCGGTGTATAAATAGCGAAATTTGAAGATAATTACGAATTACAATAATGAACTCCAGTTCAAATTTAAATACCAGTATCTTTCGTTTTTTTTCTTCTAAGTTAGTTATCATAGATAAAATAATTTTCAAAGTTAAATTTTAGAAGCTCGCAAAAATGCTCCAAATCTATGGCCGTTCGGTTTTGATCAGTTTTGGGGTTAGAATATCAAATGGTAAAACAAGGATGAGCTTTACCGCAGATAATTTTTATATTCTATTCATAGTAAACCATAACTAAACAAAAGTAATAAAATTATGTATCTTTTAACTCAAAAAATAATAATGATATTGAGCATTAATATTATTATTATATCCATATAGATAATTGATTTGATCATGAATACTCTAATTTATTTCACTAATAATAATTTTCTTATATTAAAAACAATTATAGAGCTTAAAGTCACCCAAATTAAGTTTAAATTTCGCCACAACTAAAATTATACGTAATTAAAATACAAAACAAAAGTGAAAAACAAAAATGTCCATTATGATCAAAAAACAATGCGCACGTAAAGTCAGATGTTCTAAATGCAAAGGTACCAATATAGCAAGGTGTTTCGGTGAGATGATTTTTTATTCACTTTTAAATAACGATTTGTAAATTCTGCACATGATTATATATAATCAAAGTTATATATTCAGAATCGGCGTTTGATTGGCTGATCTATATGAATACATATTTTAAAGCCAAATTATTTTTCACTGGAGTTCTTTATTGCATTGTGCATCCTCTACCATGTACCATAGTTTCAATACATTAATGAGCCTCTTAAAAACACATAGATGTTCACCTAAGTCCTTAGCTCTTAGCCAGTATCTCGTTGATTTAATGTTTCAGAACATCCTTGAAGGGTGAAAGCCAAACAAAATATAAAGGATACACTTCGCACAAGTGTATTACTTCCATCTAAAGTGAAAACTATCTTTGAAATGGGAAAGTACACTCAGTCTTACCTTAATGAAAATACACCATTAGGGATTGTGAACAGTTTCCTTTGGCGGTGCATTTCTTATTGATATACCTTTACATACCTACTACCTAAATCTGTGAAGGAAAGGAAAAGGGACAAACAGTTGGTGATAAACAATTTACTAAAGGTACTTTTCATACTTACTAAATAAAATATATTTAATATATTATTAGCCGTTTGCTGCATCCTCTTCGGGTTGCATCTCTCTATTTCGTGGTCGGCTTATAAAGCTGAGTGATGCGTAACTCAATCTTATCAATATTACTCAATGATATTACCTTTTTAGAACTCACTTTTATTGCATTTTTTCCTCATAGCACCAACCAGTACCTATCAATCACATATAAATAATCTCTTTAATCTTTATTATTACACGTTTTTCTTGATATATTATATTACAATACTATGTCGATACTAGCTTTTTTCCTTTCTATTTTTATATAATGACACTTAATATGAACTAAAATTGTCGATTTGACTATCTTAAAACGGGATTTGTTCCTAGTTGGGCATTCAAAGCTTTCTTAAATGTTGATGTTAAATAATGTGTGTTTCAAATAAATAAATATTATATTATATAATTAAAAGTACACCTTGTATACACCACTTTAATTAAAATATATAAATATTTTAATTAAAGTGGTGTACACAAAGCGTATTTTTAATTACATAATTCATAATGACGCCACAAAGTTATCAATCATTTGAAGAAAATATTATATTACTTACTACAATATTTTATAAAAAAAAGTCCTGTAGGTACTGTCTTACAATTTATATTAAACAAAAAAATAAGGTTCTGCAATTGTTCTAAACGTTTTTAATTACAACACCAAGATGGCTCATAGGAAGATTACTGTAAGTTTAAAAATCACAATGGTCCTCTATCGAAAGTATATTCCACGTCACATTTTAAACTATTTTATGTTTAAACATCATAATTTTTTAACACTTTGCAAGGAAGACAGTTGTTTCTTTAAAACAACAAATTCGAAAGTGATTTTTTTTACATAACTCAATAAATGGATTGTAATCTTTGGAGCACAGACGTCAGGTGGGAATGATGTTCTTGTTCTATCGATATTTCAATGGCAGATGATCTGAGGAACTAGCGTCATTGATCCCTTCGGCATCGGTGCACAGTCGGGGAACACGCCAAACGCGCGCCCAACATTTGTACACGGTTGACATTTGTCAAATGAGAACGGGTCACTTCTACGACTCGTTCTTGTGTTCAACGGCTCGGCTGTGGAATGATCTCCTGGCCTCCGTGTTTCCTCCCTCCTACAACATAGGTCTCTTCAAAACCCAGGTTCACTCCTTCCTATCCTCTAAAAGACCCATCACACAGCATTCTTAAAGATGATATATGCCTTGAATGAAATTATTTCCCTCAGGGCCTCCTGTGTGGAATTACTATAAAAGTTTAAAAAAAGTAATTTAAAGAAAAAAAATTCAAACACATTGTTAGCAGCTTGGTATTATCATAGTGATGCAAAAATGCCTACATAAAATTTCCAAACAAATTATGTTCTACAGAATAAGAATAAATTCTAGAATTTTGCTGTCGAGAATATACGAGAAAAGTTAAATATTACATTATATGTAGGAAATTGAAGCATGTTGTTTACGGATACAAAAACATTGGCAGGTCGTGATTTTTGAGTGAGATGGAGTGGTAACATTGAAAAATACGGCTATATTCATTCTTCTAGCTGAAAACGATTTTTTTTTTCAAATCAATATCTTGGACGGAGATTTTAAGGATTCTTTCAGTTGGGTAGAGCACCGCCCCATTTTCAGGTGAAAATGATTGTATTGGTTTTAGCTGTAAAAACTTCTATAAAATCATATTTTTCTATCTCACCACTGTAGGTATCTCACTCAAAAGTCATGATTCGTCACTGCAAAAAAGAATTTATGTTTGAATATTTTACTTGAAACTGAATCAGAAGGAATTTGTATTTAGACAGAGATTAAACATAATATGGCTGAGCATTTTAGCGGAACGTAACAAGGATGTTCAGATTGACACATTATCTTTGCAGGGAGTCATAGAAGGAATTTAACCGATCCATGGTCGGAAAACACACTAAACGCGCACCCAACATTTGCACACGGTTCACATTTGTCACACGAGAACGGGTCGCTTCTACGACTCGTTCTTGTGGTGAACAGCTCGGCTCTGGAATGATATGTGGGCCTCTGTGTTTCTTCCCTCCTACAGCACGGTTCTCTTCAAGACCCAAGTTCACTCCTTCCTATCCTCTAAAAAACCCTACACACAGCATCCATAAGATGATATAGGCCTTGAGGGAAATTATTTCCCCCAGGGCCTCCTGTGATCAGTTACTGTTAAACAATAAAAATAGTATGTAAAAGAATGATTGTTTTTTTTAAATAATATATAACGTATAGTAATACTATAAGGGTCAGATTTTTCAGACTTCGTCAGCCAGGCCAAAAACGACCCAAACTCCCCTTCCATTCAAAACACCCGAAGGTCTACGTTTGCTCAAAAATGAATGTTACTTCGATTCCGCCGGTCGTGTCTCGCGAAAGTCAACCGAATCGCCCGTCGACTTTCAAACACCGCAAGGCTCATTTTAGCCAAGCGAGTCTGAATTTGTACGAACGCAGTTCGTTGATTGGCAGTCAAATCGGAGCGGTCCACGCGTTGGCTTGCCAAAAAACCACCGTAAGCGTATCGACTTTCGAAGAGAGTAAGGCTCAGATTGGGTCAAATCGGATGGGTACCTCCCTAGAATGTAGTCAGTCGCGGTTGACTTCGCAATATAAAACAATTGCAGGACTGCAATAGGCATCCACTAGTTGAGTATAAATAGTATGTAAAAGTAGCACTGTAGGAATACCACTGAATGGAGTTATTTAATCATGTTTAAGTTTATTTAGAGTTAAGCGCACTTGAAGTGAAATAACACAAAACTGCGCTATATAAATGCTTTGTTATTATTATTATTATTATTATTGATAGTAATATTCTTAATAATCAACGGAATTTGTCCTACAGTCCCATGTTAGATATATTTCTCATTAACTAAAAATTTCCCACCTCTTCTTAATCCCTCCCTCATTTGACGTTTTGTCTCTTTACTTTTTTATGTGTGGTCCCATTCTACTACATGTCAGCAAATCTCTGTCTCACTCTTCCAATGTTTTGTTTAATATTTTGTCTCAATCTTATTATATTTTATGCATCTCAACTATATGTATGATCACTTTATATGTTTTTGTTTAGTTTTAAATTATACCCTGACGATGCTTGGGAAAGGCGAAACTGGTTCGTGATCTATCTAAGATAAAGTGTTTTATTTAACATATATTTTTCAGTATTTTTTTTAATCTTTCGAAACATCTTAAAGTATTTAGAGCAATTCGTATATTCCTGTGTCTTTTATTGCCACAAAGGGAGAACATTGCGTGCCTGACATATTCACGCTGTGAGCAGATCCGTGACTTGGCACTTTAAGGGTTATTACAAGAAAAAGAGTCTACCCTCCGCACTCTACATGTCATTCTATAATAAGGGTAGCTTTCCTGATAGAGGCACCGATTAGGTTAAATTAACCCCTACATATATATCCTTCCGGTCAGTGGGTGAGTTGGCATCGCGTTTGGGTCTCACCCAGGAGTCGTGAGTTCAATTCCTCGGCTGGCTAAGTCCTCCATTACGACACAAGCAACATCTTCCGCTTACTGTGATGGTAGTAAGAGATTTTCAAATATTTTCAGGTTATTCGTTACCAGGGAATATTTGTCTTTCTTTATAAAAAAATATATATATGTATGTACATATATTTCATTTTAATCAATTTCTTCCTCTCCCTTGAGTATATCTGGTATATCTCACCTGTGGATTATATTCGCACTCTTTGTGTTTTAGTTTAATATTTCGTTTTACCACGACAAAGCTTGCGATAAGCGAAACCGGTTGGTGATGAATTTAAAATAAATGAGTGTGTAAAAAGTGTGTTTATTTTGTTCAATTATTTTTTCAAACCACAAAGGAATTGCTTATTTCGAAAATGGAAATTTACTTAATCCAAGAACTTACCTTTAAAAAAAGATACCACTACTTGTATTAACTTTTGACCCCTCTTTTTTTCAAACAAATTAAAATAATTTATGGTTTTAATTATAGATTCTACTGTATTTTTAATTACTGAAGATAGTAATAACAACTCTTAAAATGAAACGTGAAACAGAAAAGACATAAAAAATAAGAAGACTACGTTAGCAGCTGGGATTCGAACCCAGGACCACATGGTCTATCCGGAACCTTGCGCTCTAATCTAATAAAAATAAAAATAAATTATCTTTATATAAAATAGATATTTAATTAAGACATTTACATAGATTAGATACAGTAGATTACCATACTAGGCGGCTGCCTATTTCATGGTGACCAATGGAGTATAGTTACTTTGTATGAAGTCTAGTGTAAACATATGGTTTTAATATTTAAACTTGCTGAAAATTGGAAAAATTATAACTTAAAGTAGAAGATACAAAAGAAGAAAAAGACATGCAACTGATGATAAATAAAAATCGGAAAGGTATATCCGATAAACCATATAAAAAGATTACCCATAAATTCGGGTGGAATCTTGTAGTTGTGATGAAAAAAGGTAGCAGCAAAAAATATAGGAGAATCAATTGAAGATGATATTAACAGTTCTTGGAAATCGAAGTATCATACCGATAAAAATGGCGGGACGGATTGGGGTAGCCGTAGGTCAGATTAGACCGCAACGTCCCGGATAGACCATGAAGTCTTAGGTTCGAGTCCCATCTGTCTTTTCGATTTCACGTGTCTTTTCGATTTCACGTTTCATTTTGAGAGTTGTTAAAATTATCCACCATAATTAATAACCAAATACATTAATAAAATAGCTGTCTGTTGAATTTCTTTTCAAATTAATGTTAATAATAATTTAATTTCTGATATAAATTTATTATTCAATGTTAAAGAGTAATTTTTTATTTACATTTTTGATCAATTTCTTACCTACTTTAAACAATTTTTATTACTGTTTATAATTTGTCTATACTTAATGTTATCATTTTTTAGTATTCTGTATGTTGCTGATTAGTAAACCATCGCTTTCGAAGCATGTTGATACATATATATTAAGAAAGTAGTGAACACAAATTAATTTATAATTCATTTAAACCCTTGAATAACTAAAGAAAATTACACTCCACCTGAAGAAATACCCAGGTGCCTTTACCTATTTTATTTGAAACTTGAAGCTTTTCCATGTTTGTTTAGTTAATTTATTAATAATGACGACACATAGTGAATACGAATATTCTGAAAAAATTATAATTAAAAATATATTACTATATGGTATATAAGCTTCAATAAGTTAATAATTTATGTATATATATATATATATATATGTAGAATAATTTTCTCGGTTTACCCGCGTAATGTAGTCCTTAGAAGGACTTTTTAACTCCTGACGTTTCGGACAAATCACATTGTCCGTCTTGAGTTTTGTTTTGACTTTTGGATTGAACGGACACGTGCAAGCGATCTGTTCAAAACAAAACTCAAGACATAAGGCCTCTGAAGATGGACAATGTGATTTGTCCGAAACGTCAGGAGTTAAAAAGTCCTTCTAAGGACTATATTACGCGGGTAAACCGAGAAAATTATTCTACATCTTACACCCGTGAAAATCTCAACCATAACATATATATATATATTTCGACATTATTAGAGTAATGTCCCTTACAAAAATAAAAAAAAACCATCAAAATTGTCTTTACACACTTTAGGTAAGTAGTAAAATATATATTTTTTGTTTATTTCATAAGTTGACTATTTAGTAAACGTTTTCTTAGAGTTTAATGTGATATCTTGCATGATAAATGCCGACAGAGCCTCGAGAATATATTACTTCCGTCGTCCCTGAAAATGTTTCAAAAACGATTACTTCGTTTTCAGGAAAACATTTCAACTTTGTTTTAAATTACAATTTATTCGAAACTCTGTACTGAAAATATTTCCATAGTTCCACTTTTAGCTCGGACTTAGATGTAATTCCTATTGAGTAATGCGAAAAGTTCAATAATGATTCTGATATTAAGACCGACTTCATAATTTATAAATGTTTATCTATCAGTAAGATAAATTTCAATGTTTTCAATTCACGTCTACCTACGTCAATATTAAGCGTCGAACCTAGAACCCAACCTTTACATGATGTAGGTATTTGATAATTGATTAGACAGATTCATCAATAACAGCGTTTAACTGATGGCATCGATATTCAAAATAAGTGATGGGTCGTTAAGGTATCAAAAATGACCTCCATTACATGGATTAGTTTATTGAGTATTTCTTGATTATATTAGATAACAGCACTAAAGAGATAATTGACTTGTCAAGTGTGCCTGTCAAGTAGGGTCAATTTTTCCTTACTTCGGGTGAAAATAAATAAAATTTAAAAAAATAATAATAAGTTTCTAAAATTTAATAATAACTTCGTCAAAAGATGCGTAAACACTTTGTGGCATCAGAATTAATAAATTAATAAGAATTACTTTGTTTAAACCGATGTTTTTAATATATAAATATCTACATGTTTAAGAAGCATTCCTTGGTCAAATACACACCCAAACATAATGAGATATTTTTTTTATAAAAAGGTATAGTAAATATCTAGTAAGGATTAGAAGTATTTTTTTGAACATATATCTGAAAGTCCGTATAAGGCAGTGGTGGATCATGTACACAATATACGTTTCACACAAAATATAGGGATGATAGTGCCAATATTTCAAAATAAATATGGTCAACGAACCCTTGAATACATTGTACCATTTATGTTTAACAAATTGCCGTACGAATTTAAAAACTATTGTCCTATGATGAAATTCTCACTGATGTTAAAGTGTTGGCTTTTGGAAAGTAACCTTGTGTATTGATGGTAACAAATATGACGGTCTCCTTGGTTGTATAGCTCCTAGATATCTGGTATATTTACTGTTACGGTGTTACTATTATATTTAAGTCTATCCTTATTGTAACCAACCTGTACTGCTGTTTTATGTATATATTTTTTTAAATTTTTTATTTCTTAATTAATTTAATACTTACAGATGCTTTGATATTTCTGATATTTACGTAATAGTAATATTTTTGTATTATTAATTTTTTTATAATGTTGATATTTCTAAAAGTATTGATGTTTTTATAATATTGATACTTTTATAATATTGGTACTTTTATAATTTTTTATGATATTGACATTTTTATAATATTATTTAAATCGGTGTTATAAAATTGGACTCTAGTATCTCAATAACAAAACTGTAATGCTTTTACCATTATTTTTTCTCTTTAATTTTTTTTTTTCAACTTATGTACAGCACAAGATGCATGCGCCTAAATATAATAATTTTGCCCTACATTTGTATGATGATTGTAATTTATTGTTGTATTATATATTGTTGAAATAAACTCCTGCTGACAAGCTACTTGCAGTGGATAAGCGGGTATAAGTTCCCACTGTATATAATTAATATTATACAATAAAAAAAAATAAAAAAAATTGTTTTAATTTAGAAAATATAAGCCACAAAATATGACAATTTATTCATATTTTTAGGAGGCAACTCTGGCAAATATTTGTGACCAAATGGATACTGTTTTTGAAAAAAACATGCCTTTAACCTACCTCAGGAATATGATGAAGTATACAATAAAATTTTACTGACTGCTGAAAATAGTTTAATTTGCGTTCAAATTTCACATTTAGTTAGCGACAAATTCAAGGTTATTTTTACCTACTTTTTTGTTAGCGTCGCGCTCACACCTGTCAACCTTTTTATGATAGAAAGAGACACACGACTGCCAATTGATTTCTGAAATCGCAGAAGCCCAAACGAATGCGTTTGTCTTAAAACAGTGGTTTAAAAAAAAGTAATTTTTCTTATTTTACACACTAACTATTATTATTAATTTAAAAAAAATGGTTTAATTTAAAAAAAAATCCTACTAGGCAACAGCTGTTTCGCATTCCGAAGGCATTATCATCCTCATTTTGATAATGCGTATTTTTTTGCGAGGGGCAGAAAACGAAATAAGAGGGAGCGAGGGGCGAGTTAGGCGTGCCGCCATTTTAAATAAAATAGCAAATAAGTAGAATGGTTTGGCTTAGTATTATTTGGTAAGACCCTTTTATAATTTGTCACCGCAGTCAGAATCACGCAAAAGAAAAGTGAACGGTAATGAACTAGTCTGGTGCCAAAATTAATGTCACGTGACCTTTGCCTCTAACAGTCGAAAGATACGTTAGGGCAGGTCTATTCATTCTGACGTCAGTGGACGACATACTTTTTCTTTCTATGCGGTATAGATCACACATCTAGATAACGCCTGATAAGTGGTCATGCTACTTTAGTAGGGATGTGACGATAAATTTGTCTGCTTTTAATTTTCTCCTAATATACTTATTAGTCTTTTTATCTTGCTGGGAGATAGCCAGCACGGTTTTATTCATGGCTCTTTGCGACACAGTAATTTTTATAACAACACTTCAATGACAATCTATAAATGTTCTCAAGTCGTTAGAGCGGCCGGTAGTTTACTTTGATTGAATACACGAGTAAATTTCAAAATATGCAATGCGATAACATTATGTGATAACACTATGTGATAACATTATGTGATAACACTATGTGATAACACTATGTGATAACATTATGTGATAACATTATGTGATAACACTATGTGATAACATTATGTGATAACACTATGTGATAACACTATGTGATAACATTATGTGATAACACTATGTGATAACACTATGTGATAACATTATGTGATAACACTATGTGATAACACTATGTGATAACACTATGTGATAACACTATGTGATAACACTATGTGATAACACTATGTGATAACACTATGTGATAACACTAAGTCACACTTGACAGTCGTTTCCCTCTTTTTAAAGCAATGTACTTTTCTACTCTTGTATTATCAACTAACTAACTAACCATCACGCTGTGTCTCCGCAGGGGTAGGCAGAGAGGACGGACCGCCAAACAACTCGATCTTGGCATACACTTCTTGCTTCATTCACATTCATACATCGTCTCATACATTCTCTTCTGTTATTCCGACTTCTCACATGGCCCGACTAAAGTAGTTGATTCACTTGATCGTGCCACGTCTTCCTTGGACGTCCCTGGCTTCTTCTTAATTTCATATTCGTGTCATATATTCTCATTACCCTCCTTTCTTCATTCATTTGCTCAACATGCCCAAACCATTTAAGCGTCCCTTTCTTAACCTTACTCATTACGTTTACATCATTCTCGCATTCTTTACGAATATCAACATTTTTCATATTTTACCACATATTCGCCTGCGAGGTCTCATTTTTACAGCATTCAGTTTAATTTAATCGTTCCTCTGCCAGTTCCATACCTCACTGCCATACATCAGGGTTGGTATCAGCACTCCATTGTGGACTGTTAGGTTCGCTTCTTTGAAAAACTTTTTATTAGCGCCAACCGCGTTCAGTTCTCTGTTAATGGAGTTTCTTACGTTTACCCTTCTATCGATATCCCTATCAGTCTTTCATCTCTCGTAAACATACTTCCCAAATATACAAACTCATCGACCTGTTCCAAGTATTCATTATTCACAACTATATTGCACACTGCTTTCGTACTCTCTCTTTCAAACTTTCAATCACTAGACTTACTTACATTCATCATAAGCTCATTCCTGCAATCACCACCGCAAACTTACTCGAATGTGTTTATAAATACATATAGTTATTTATAAACATTTATAGTTATTTATACCCAAATCACTAACCACTAATATATTTTTTTTATAATAGTAATCAAAAGATGTACGAGAGGATGTATGAATGTAATTGAAGCAAGAATTGTATGCCAAGATCAATTTGTTTGGCGGTCCGTCCTCTCTGTCTACTTCTTCAGGGAAACGGCGTGATAGTTAGTTAGTCATCAAGAGATAAAAGCAAATATTTCGTCCTTAATAAACGTACAATTACGTTGTGGAGTCATTTTTAATAAAAGTAATAATAAATTTATTGTATAAACCACAATAGCTTTTTACGAAAACATGTTGATATTTATATAATACCTATATATATATTGTAGGATGGAGTGGAAGTTATAAAAATCACACGCAACTTCTTTACAGAAGCCACAAATTAATTTTAAAAACAATTCTAAGCAAACCATACTCGTACACATACTCATTAGATCTTAGATTTAAAGAATTCAAAGTCAGAAAATTAAAAGAAATATATTTCCACCATTCAACTTTACAAAATTACAAAGATAGTCTTCTAAACAAAGCTACGCCATTTAAAAATAATACAAAACTTAAATATAATTTCTTCGAATTCCAAAATGTAAAAAAAAAACAATGGGGGAATTCAATTATAAATATTTTGGATTATTTTTTTTTTAATTAATTACCATAACAAATCTGAAACATAACCAAAAAATTAAAGAGATTTTAAATTTCAACTTATAAACAAACAAATAACAGACCCCCATGCACACAAGTTCAGATTAATTATTGGGTTACGTCTTATAGAAATAATATTGTTTAATTGTAACGTAATACTATTGAAAATATTCTAACTTTTATTTTATTTTTTTGTAAATGATGAAACACATTCGTTTTTTGAAAATATGTAATTTAAAAAAAAATTAAATAAATATATATATTAAAGTATTTTGATTTCGATTAATGTAAAATTACGTTTTGGTGTCATTTTTAAATTATTAGGAAATGTATTGTTTAAACCAATATGGCTTTGCTTCTGAAACATGTTGATATTTATATGATACCTATATATTAAATAGTGGTTTATAAGAAACATTTCTTATTCATTTTATTAAAAGTATTTCTCTTCAAGTTCTACACCTGATTTATATTTATATGGAAACTAAAATTAAAAAAAAAAAACTAACAGATACAAATCAATACTTGTATCACATTTAACTATCTACGTGAACACCTCAGCACAGGTTGTACTAGTGAGGTGTTTACGAAACATTACAACTTTTCTTTCACAGTATCATCTACTCAAACCGACCTTACGCTTTTTTTGGCATAATAAATCACCTGTATTATACCTTTAAAAACGAATAATGTAAAACGATGCTGTATAATGTATAAATATAATTGAATAAGATAAAGAAATCGAGACACTCTGGAAAAGATGTGCAGAGACTACATTATCTCTTTGGCGAACTCCAAGCGTTCAAATGGTATTGTCTAGCTAAATAGGATATGTAGAATATGGAAGCAGAAGATGAGTAATCAAACGATATAAACGTATCAATCCACAACATTGATTCAGCCGTTAAATTCGTCCTTGAGACATACACTTTTCAATAAAACGTTATATTATCTGGGAAACAGATACCTCTATATTGTTGGTACATTTGGTAAATCAACGTTAGAATGTAAGTATGGAGTAGAGGGTTTTTTATCATCGAGTAAAACTTGATTATTTGATACTATATAACTCTGGATAAAAGCGTCAAATTATGTTTTCTCTTTTTATGTCATATCTTATACTATGTACAATTTTAATATTATTTGTAAATGTCCATGTAAAAACCTGTAATGGAAGTAAATAAATAAATTAATTAACAATTCCTTTGTTTCTAAAGCGAAGGTTTTCTCATCAGGACGTGCAGAATATATTATTATTATTATATAATATTCTGATGTGTCCTGATGTGGAAAGCTTCGCCTTCGAAATATGTTGATATTTATATATAAAAAAAGGGGTGTTAACAAAGTAATTTTTAATGAATTTATTCAAAATGACGCCACAAAGTGAATACCAATCTTATGAAAAAAATTACGTAAAACTTAATTAAATTAATAATAATTACTTCGTTTAAAACCAGTGTACAATAATTTATTTAATATTTATAATGTAATTAATATTTACAATGTATTCAATATTTATAATGTATTCGATATTTTTAATGTATTTAATATTTATAATGAATTTAATATTGATAATGCATTTAATTTTTATTATATATTTAATATTTATAATGTATTAATATTTGTAATATATCTACAGTGGTTTCGAACAAAGAAATTATTAATGATTTGATAAATATGACACGACAAAGTTATTTTGAAACATTTGAAGAAAAAATAAAAGTAATTTAATTTTACAAGCAGGCTGAACAATATATACTTCATTAGCCAATTCCCATCACCTGCATATTCTCGCATGGTAATGACGTCGGGATGTTATTTGTCTAGCTGCCAAATTGCTGATTACCCATTAAATAAATGGGTTATTATTTTTAAAGCGTTTCGAACTCTTGCCAGAGTTCATTTATTTCCTACGAGTGGGTAATGAAAATAAATTAAATGCATGTATTTTTTTTGCATAACTATAAACATTCCATGCGTCAGAGATAAGCTGGAATGCGTAAAAATAGGTAAGTCTAGCAGAATTTGTCACAATAATGTAATTACGCAGAACCACGGAGTAGACATTTAATATATGGTGAAACGAGCAATGTACAATATGCACATGTTTTTTTAGAAAATAGTAGGTCATATTCCTCAAATTCTGAAGGTAAATCCATTTTAATTATGCATTACAGAGCGTTGAAATAACATTTAAAATTTTAATTACTGAAAAGTCGCCATAGTGTTTGTTCCATGCATTAAGAATCTAGTTCAATAACACTCACGTGACAAATAACAAGCAACGGATGGCGCGATTAGGAACGGGACTTCAGCGACGCGATCCGTTGATTTGATATTTTCACGCGTGGTGGATGCGACGATGTTTGCTATTTTTCAAAAGTACATCCCATGATTAAATCTGATATTATTTACAAAATATAAATATCTACTTTAAAAATAAAATTTGAATGAAATCGAATTTAATTATCTTATTATTTAAGTTCTGCAAGTATCTTAGTTTTTAATTATTGTTACAGCTGTTTCGACATTCAAAGCCATTTTCAAACTATGGTTACGCCATATTGAGACGACTTACTTATATGATTACTTACTCCAAGCTAATTTTAATTTGTACGGTGTTTAAACTGATGTATTACAGGTAACACCGATTTTCTTTGAAAATAATGTTGATAATTAAAAAATATCTATTCTGTGAGGTATTTACAGTTAAAAACTGTTTTTCCAGCATAAAGTGTTTTCTTAATTGTTTTATAATGACGTGAATGCTATTCGAGTCAAATTTAAGTGAATTTTTTAAAGGTATTATATTGTTTAGGTTTCGTGAAAAAACTAAATAGTGCGGAATAAATAATAACATTATTAAATTTGATTTACGTTAATTTTTATTTATAAAAATTAAATGGAGTTCTACCAATTATACACAATAACAATTAATACATTCAGCGCCCTTGAGGTGATTTTTCACCAAAATCTCACTATACAAATCATTAAATTATTATTATTATTACTATTATTTTTATTATACACACCGTTGTTAAAATTCGAAAACGAACCGTGGAATTAATATAATATTTCACTGTATTTTCGTGGCGTTTATGCGAAACCTCAAGTTGCATTTCTTGAATTTTCAACATACTCCAAACCTCATAAGTCATTTAACTAGTTCAACACAGCTAAGTTTATGCAACGTAAAAGTAATATATGCATATCAAATTTATCGTTTACTTTATTTCGTTCCAAATTTTATGCGAAAACACTTAGCGTTTCAAGGTTTTAGCGGCGCTCGATTCATCCATCTCATTACGTTTTCGTTATTGCGAGGGCTCCACGAGAAACCGTAGAATTTCGTAGCAGCTAACTTAATAATTGCTACGAACTACGTTCACCTCCGTATCCTACGTCTCTACGGCGTAGGGCGTAGGGTATAGGGCGTAGGGCGAAGGGCGGAGGGCGAAAGGCGGAGGGCGTAGGGAGCGGAACCATAATTACTCACACTGGGCTGAAACGAAATGAGAGAAACTAGAATGTTGTGTAATGTTGTAAGTTGGCGAGAAGTGGATAATATATTGTGTTCCTCGTTTCAGACGGAAGTAAGTAGATCAAACAAATAAATCTGAAAAGGTTTGTAGAAACGGATTACAGAACAGGATTTAATGCTTTGTATAAATAATACGAAATGAAACGGTTTAACCGCCCGTCTTTTGGTTTATTATTCAAAAAGTAGGTAAAAAAACGTCGATTCTTTTTTCGTTAGATTTCGCAATAACAATACGTATTTACAATATACCAACTTGGATGGGAGAGACGAAAATACCCAAACACATCCGTTAGCTTCGGCTGACCTCGAAGTACAAAATGAGATGAACTAGGAACAAACTTGACGTATACGAATGTTTTGTGGGTATAGTTTTTTTGTACGTGAACGTACGGGATACGGCTTTTTGCGTTCGGGCGATAATATAGCGGCTGTATCGCGTACATTCGTCTAGTTACTGTATTTCTAATAAGTGTTATTTCGTAAAGAGCAATCATTTTACCATTTGACATTATATTATAGTGAGTACCGCAAAAGAATTAAAACTGCCGGAGCTAGAGATTATAAGGCATGTCCGATTAGGGTGTTTTGTGAAACTTAAATGATTGGGGAAAAGATAAGGTAGAGTAGACCAAGATTGGAAAGAACCTGGCTATTCAGATATGGTCATCAAGCACGGCTAAAGCCATTATAAGCAACGTTTCAATTCTGGATCGTGGTAATATACCAGTATTACACTGAGAGTAACTATCACTGCTCTGGCTGTAGGTAAGGTACAAATCGTTAGGTGAGAGTGAAAAAGTGGACTGAAAATGAAAGAGGAGTGAAAAAAGAAAACTTTATCACTCTCACCTAACGATTTGTACCTTACCTACAGTCAGAGCAGTGGTAGTTACTCTCAATGTGGACTGTGAAAAGTGGACTGAAAATGAAAGTGGAGTGAAAAAAGAAAACTTTTTCACTCTCACCTAACGATTTGTACCTTACCTACAGTCAGAGCAGTGGTAGTTACTCTCAGTGTAATACTGGTAAAGTGGACTGAAAATGAAAGTGGAGTGAAAAAAGAAAACTTTTTCACTCTCACCTAACGATTTGTACCTTACCTACAGCCAGAGCAGTGGTAGTTACTCTCAGTGTAATACTGGTATATTACCACGATCCAGTGTTATTGGTAACAAAAAAAAAATTACATAGAGATGCCTTTACACGCTAGAAAGGTTTGCCTTGTTTACAAAAACCGAATATTTTGTTATTTTTTTTAATTTGCTTACCTCAGTCAAAATCACCGGAAACAAACGTGAACGGTAGTGAACTAATCTGGTGAAAAAAATGGGTGTCACGTGACATTTGCCTACTCTCGTCAAAAAGGCACGCTATGGCAAATCTTTTAATTCTGACGTAAGTGGTTTCAACCGATCAAACCAAATTCCCGAGGTAAATAATATGAGATCTAAAACTTCTGACTTATTTTTTTTTTGTAATTTTATAAACTTTCTGTAGAGTTTGTTATAGCAAATATGTAGCAAGAATATTTTTCTAATGTGTTAAGCAACTAAAAACACATGATACCTTTGTAGATAACAATTCATTTTCTGTACCTACAATAACAAATCTTGGGAAATTTTTACTGGAAGACAAGATTGCCGTCAGTTCGAAAAAGTTTCATGTATATTTTTTTGTGTTTAATCTAACTTTTTAACCTTATTTGTATGTATTAATAGTATCTAACTCATGAATTTAAATAGGAAACACATAATAAAATACCAGAGTACAATGTAATTTGGGAGTTTTGTCGCAGACATCTAAGGCGAACTCTATGAAGGATGTAGGTGTACCTATTATAATATAATAAAATATTTTACAAATCGATCCATTAAAATGTACCTGATTACCCATAGTTCATGTAACTACGGGACAAAAACTGATATAAAACTCATTTTAGCAAACAAGACGGAAATCACGGAGAAAAACAAAACCAGAAATAACCAAGTGCTGAAATAAAAGCTGAAACGATGACATTACATATTTTTTTTAATCCCATAGATTCAGTAATCAATCGCAATGTAATTAGTCTTTCAAAAGGTAATAAAGCAATCAAAAATGAGTTTTAAATATAATCGTTCAGCCGTCCCGTCAGCAATAAAACAAATTTCAAGTCATAATTGAACAACATTAGAAAGCAAGGGGACTCACTCCTAACATAAACTCTATATTACAATAGATTTGGTTTTAATTATGCTAGTCTGAAGATGCCTGTGATTGAGTGAAACCGAAAACAAACAAGTGGAAGAAATTCACAAACGTTTAAAAAAAAAAAAATAATTAACATATATTTTTTTAAATTATAATGTCACATCAACCAAGTTACCGCTTCATAGGAAAATAATTAATATGTGTTTAACCAGTTTGTAATTGATTGATATTTTAGAATTTGAACTTTTCAGTTCTTTCTAATTGTTGTTAAATTATAAAATAATATACTGTTTTGATAATTATTACACGGTGTGTAAAGGGATAATCAAATGTGTAAAAAGTTTGATTACCTGGAGATCAATTAAATTATTTATGTGCAAATCTCAATGTGACTCGACGCGACTCAATGGCTATCAAACGTTACCATTAACATATGGAAGATCACTCACCGTTTGGATGCTTCTTGGGAGTTCTGGTTGGTCGATCCTATGCTGTTTATCATCATTAAAATTATAAATATTTCTCTCTTTGCGAAATATTATAATGTATTTCGAGATTAGGCGATGCGGCTGTGGGTAACGGGCGGTGATTGTGATGCCTCGGCGATTAAAATGGATCTAGCAAAATTTCCCAAAGCTGCAATTATACAACAATGTAGCAATAGTGTTTAACATTGGGAGATCGCTTTATTGATCGCTAGTACCTACATGGTCGAGGGGTACGACTACGAATCCGAAGGTCGCAGGTTCAAATCCCGGCGTGCGCAAGTAAATTTTATTTAATTATTTTTGCTGTTTCAAAATGAATTCATGTACAAATAATATATAGCATATTTGCGCACTCTCCAGAGTGGAAGATACTCTCAGTATCACCTCGGTAAAAGACCACCATTCAGAATTGAAACGTTGCTTAAAATGGCTTTTAGCCGTATTTGGTGACCAGATCTGAATATTCAGGTATTTCCCCACCTTCTTCTTCCCCTTCTCCTTCCCCTCCCCAATACCTTCAGCCTAATAACATTCCCCAATTGGGGATACCATAGTCCCAACTGCTCCCGGTTGGGAGCAGTTGGGACTCTTGTGCGGTATTCATATAAAAAAAGAAAATTAAAAAAAGTGCCATACCTTTTATATTTCCAAACCAAACAGAGAAATTTTCATATTCATATTAAAATTCGGCCCAAAATCCAAAGACCAAAATCAAACTCAGACATGAATAAACACTATTGTTAAACTATCAAAACCTTCTTTCTGTTTTTCCTCGATTTACTTTACGATTTACCGGTTTCGCTGTAAATAGCGCAGTTTGTTCTTATTAGTGCCGGGAAGGTTTAGAGAGTAGGTTGAATGAAATCCAATATGCAAAACTGTTGCTATGACGTTTTAAAATTAGTATGAAAAACATTGAACCCGCCATTTTGTATTGAAGTTAGCTCATAGATGTACCACTCTGGTTATCCACAGATTACATATTCAAAAGAAGAAGGTTTGATTGGGTAGAATATTTTCAATATGAAAAATACAAGTAGGTACGTACTTAAGAACTTTATTATTTAGATGTATTTAAAAAAAATGTTTGGAATAAAATAAAATGTTCAAATTTACACTTTTTTTGTTTGTTTAGAGATAATAATAGACGTCCCAAGGCGTTACTTTCGCTGTCAAATAAATTATGACACCCAAACGATAAGCAGGAATTCACAACTTCATAACTTTATTCCAAAAAATAAAATAATTCCGGGCGAGGCCGGGTACAGCTAGTCACTAAATAAAAATTGCGTAACTCGCTTGCATTGCAATATTTCTCACACAACATGGATAATAAAAGAGTGGTAATAACCAATAATGGTAATACTTAAAAAAATTATCCTGTCCAACCTGTTACCCCAATCCGATGAAATATAAAATTGGTATGAAATTTTAAATTATGTTCATAAAAAGTGCATTCCAAAGTAAATCGGTTGCTCGTAACTTTAATTTATGACTTTAAAATGAACTTTTAACATAACTTTTTTTAAATAATTACCAAAGTTCTCTCTCAAACTTTGAAATACTCGAATTGTTTAATGGCATTTAATGTTTTGGAATTAAAAAAATAAAATGAAATAGCTACAAGGTGAAAAGGGTATTTGTTTTACCTTTTGATTTTAGCTCGAGTATTTTTGGGAAGATATTTCTACTCATAAAAGTCATGATATCTCATTTTGTACTATAGAAATGTACATGATTTGAACTGTGTCAAAAAGAGAAAAAAACGCGCTTTTTCTTGCCATTTAAAAGTTAACCGTGTGCATTTAAGAAAAATTATCATTTATTATCAAAAGATTCTAGGAAGTTTATCGATTTTGATTCTGTACTTTGATCTCAAATACAAAATTACTTTTGTATCAAGTCTGTCATAAATAATTGAATAATCGAACTAAACTTTTGGTATTTTATTAGGTTCCGGCTGTTGTTGAACACTTATCAACTCAGCCTAATCTAAATTTTGTCAAGAGAAGAACCTAATTGTTTGAAAAAACAAACGGTTTATAGACATTAGATGATATTGAATGTTTTTTTCCAGCACAGTCTAATCGAAAATAGATACCCTGCTGACAAAATCGCAATTTTTACAAAATCCTCAGTTGCAATCTTTTTACTCTCACTCATCGAAATATAGTAACACTCAAATTATTGGTGTCACGCGATGTTTCATTTCATAAATTTATTATTTTAGTCTAATTTTTATGGAAAGCCTCAATGTTAGTGTATTTAGTGATCCAGGGGTCTAATTCCGTTTCATTTTATACATAAGGCATTGTCCTTATTCTTAGGTTTAAATACATTTTGCTTCACTGCGATTCCGATTACATGTCGATGACAATACATATTTTAAGGAGTTTACTCCTTGAGTCTTTTTGAGAATAAATGATAATTTTTCTCAACTCTGCATGGTAGACTTTTAAGTGGAAATAAAAACCTTTTTTTTCTTCTTTCTAATAAAGTTTAAAGCATATACCTTACTTAACCACATAATGAGATAACGTGTCTTTACGAGTCCGTGTCGGGCTGGGAGAAATATCTCACAAAAAGACTCGACGAGTTAATTATCACACTATTATTATAAATTATAGGTGTCTTAGACATATTTAGACAGCGCCCTTGGGGTGATTTTTCACAAAAACGGCGCTATACAAATCATCCAATTATTATTATTATTATTATTATTAGAACGTGTAGATTATTATTACTTACTTTACACTTCCAGTTGATTATAATTTAAATCGCTTTTATCCGACATCCGGGTTTTTGGAATAGGTACTTTACACAAATCGTAATGTAGTTCATTTGGTTCATTAATAGCATTATTATGCGAGAATTGACTCACTCATATTTTTAAATGTAAATACTTACGGTAATGAGTTTTTATTTTGTTAAACATACACAAATGTCGATATTCTTAAATATTCTGAGAGAACCGGAACCGTAATTAAGAAAATATCTTTAATAATAATAATGCGATGATTTGTATAGCGCCGTTTTTGAGAAAAATCACCTCAAAGGCGTTATATTATTGCTTCATATTCTCTTTCTAATTATATATGAACAGATACAGAAAAACACACTTACCTGCAGCTGGCAGGTCGCTTCAGATGAACACAGTTTTATTAGACAATTTAAGCTTGAGGTAATTCTTCACAAAAACGGCGCTATACAAATCATCCAATTATAATTATTAGATAAGATATTATTTTAACAGTTTTCTATTTTATCATCCTTTTCTATTGATATTACATTTACTATAAGATTTGTTGTACAAGAAAAGTTGGTATTTTTTCGAAATATTTATAATTTTTAGGACTGGAATTTATAAAATGAACTAAAAAAGATGTTTTTAATAGATATTAACATTTTTTTAAATTTAATTATTTACAGTGTTGCGGGCTGTGGACGCATTTGTGCACCGATGCGTGAATTTTTTTACTTATTCTAGAAGTGACTTTAGGTAAGCACTAACCGGCTAGCCTAGCTAAGCAATTTACATTTGCATTTCTTCCATTTATAGATATGATTGTCTGAAAATATGAGTTTTAAGTTTCGCTCTGAATACTGTCGAGTCTTTGATCATTTTAAAGTCATGCGGGAGTTCATTCCAGGTTTGAGATCCTGATACTCTAGCCTAAGGATTAAGGACAATGTCCTATTTAAAAAAAAAATACGGAAAACAGGCCCCTCTGCAGGAAAGTACAGATGCCTGATTTCCGTTATTTTAGTATCTCCGTTCTTGCAGTAAAAACTTTTATTTTTACTGATTGCGGTTGCATTGTATTATTAATTTACATGCCCCTGTGTTTGGGTTGATAAATGTTTGAGTTAGTTATAAATCTTCAATGATATTCGCTTTCTGTAGTAAATAGTACATAGTATAGTTAGTATTTATTTTGATGGGGTTGGAAAATTTGGTAATAAGCAAGTGTTTGTACAGAATTAGATATTAGTTTAACAGTTCAAAATCACCTGGAATGATAAATAGTGACAATAGAGAAACGTTAAACTATAAGCAAAATTATATTTTAGATGTAACTGATAATGATGTTCAATTATATTCAATAGTTCGCGGTTAATTTTATTTCATCATAACCCATTTTCAAAACTCTCCAATATTTTGAATTTTAAAATGCCAATATGATTTCTTCGTTCTGAACCATCTGTAATTGAACGAAATTAAATCAACAGACTTTAACATTTTTGTTGCCATACAACGGCTCTTTCTATTGTAGCAATTAATTTGCTGAGCAGAGAGTAGAATCTTTTTCACTTTAAATAATTTTCAGTCAAATTTAAGCAGGCTAAATGCCTGGCTATTCAGGCGAAGTCACGTAACAAAACTCACCCAGTCTCGCTTAGCGGTAGACAAACGAGTCATTCTTACGTTTTTCATTTCTCATTTCTGTTGAAACTCGAGAGTTTAAATATTATTATTCATTGAAGTACCTACGGTTTAAAAGGAATATGAAATTCTTAAGTACTTTCAATCAAAATTTGCCAGCGATACCAAAGTAATTAAATCTCAAATACAACCAAATATTGAAGATGGGGACTACGTAAATCAGTAATGCTCAACCGGTGGTGGTCTCGGCTATTTGACCAGGGGTAGGCTATAGCTTTGCAGGTATTGATAATCACCATTTATCTATAAACCCGAATGTTTTTGTTTTACGAATTTTATTACAGGTAAGAAGTATTAATCCTCCAAGGTAACTAGAAAAACACATAATATTAACACAATGCAGTTAGACTTTGTCATAATTTTGTAGATCGTTTATCAATTTTATTACCGGTTAGATTATTCACCATTGGGCTACCTTATTGACACGTCGGTTCTCGTCCAATCACCGAAGTTCAGCAACTTCAGGCGCTGTCAATATTTGGATGGGTGACCGGTTGGGAACGCCGCGTACCGTTGGCCCTTTTATCCTCCACTCGGCATCCATAAAGGTTACATAGGCGTATAGGGACACAATTATGTGTGTGTGTTATTTAAAAATAATAAAAATAATAACGAAAGTAAAATAATACATCAAAACTAATCGTTTTCATTCTAAATCTTGAGTAATAATTATTTTGATGGAAAAGAATTTTGTATAATTATATTTTAAAAAATAATTTCTTATTGCCTATAATATAATATTATGTATAATAAATTCGTATTTATCGTTACCAAAATTATTCGTTTAGGTATTATTATTAATTTCGTCTCAAAAAATCGATCCACCGATTGGAACTCTGGCTTTGCAATATTCCCATAGGTGTCAGTCACCTTTGGCAAAACACGGACAATTTATGAGAAAGTATAAAAGCAGAGTTGCAATAATGATTGCAAGGTTATTTAAATCTGAACCTTTTTTCTGAAAAAATTACCTGCGGTAATATTCCTTATAATTCAGCTCTAGGAAAAGAAAACAGTCGATAAATAGTATGACATTGGCCGGGGTATAGGGTTCATTTTTGAGTGATTTGCGCTGCTCGCGCGTTGTATCCTATGATATATAGCTCCAAAAATACTATTTTGAGGAAGATAATCTTTTAAAATGAATGGAACCGAGTAAGGTTGCAACTGAAGAAATAAAAAATATTCTTAAAATATAAATATTTTTAATCATTGAAGAAAATAATATTAACATAACCTAAATGAAAGATGAAACCGGACAAAAGGACAGAAACTAAAAATATTTCAGTAGCATCTGGGAATTTTATTATAATTAAACGATTATTACCAACAAAAAAACCCTTTGAAATTTTTTGTTTTTCTGCTAAAATTTTAGTTAATTTTCCCCTTCATTTTTTTAAGGTAGATATAGCCTTTCATCCTTTATAGAATGCAGGCCACTGTGCATAACCTTCTTAGCCGGAGGGACAATTTATCAATTTTTATCACGTTCGTCGGCCGCAGAGATGGCGTCGCTCGTGTAAATATATATTTATATGCAAACCATACACACGTCTTAACTGTTCGATTTTGTTTAATTCTTTACAAGTGAACCTGCATTATAATTGGATTGGTTGCATTTATTAGTTACCTGAGTATTGAACTAGGTAGAGGGTATATTTTTACATATAATTCCAAACTCAACTCAAATTTAGAAGTTGTTTGCGGATAACAGACTGGGTTCATTTACTATGAACATAAACAGTAACAATGTTATGTAAATACATTTTAAACAATTTTCATGACTCTCGAAGCCTTCAAGATTTGCTCTGCTGAACCAACACGTCTGTTTTGCCATGTAATGTGCAGATGGTCGTACAATTAATTTATAACATTCCAGGAGGTATGAACTTTTTATCAACGTAATGCTGTTACTGCAAGGGACCCATTCCTAGACTTAAGACTTTGGTAGCGCGTCTCAAAGGGTAAATATACGTGATGCGTAAATTGCAGGATATTCTTTGAACATATATATTGTTGTGTAAAGAAGGGAAGGGGATGGGGAGGTTAGGTTGGAGGAAAGCCCCTAAGTTGGAAAGCCAGTGTGGTGTAAACTGGGCGTGTCAGGGAGAGGGGAAACGGGGTAGAGGGAGGTTAGGTTACAGGGGAAGTTATGGGAGACAATTACAATCTGCAAGACTTACCCTGGAGGTGGTTTCCTCGATGTTGAAGTCTGCTCCGGACATTAGCCTAGCTCAGATTGGCAGGGGACATCAACTTCTTATCATACAGGGTCGCGAATCGATCTCAATCTTATAATAGGGTTGAGGGCGTTTCTATTTCTACGTTAAATTAGTACAGGGAAGTGTTTTCAAACTCGGTGTTTATTGCAACTCAGACAAACATGATGGGTTAAGAATAATCGTGTAGACAGTAAAAAAAGGTCTTAATCTAGGTAGGATTCTGTTGTAATCTCTCTCTCTTTCTGATGGTATCTCTAACCGAGTTATGCAGATGAAACGAGGGATTAAATCAACACATTATGGGCAGATGGGAATTCAGCTTACATGTGTTCAGGTTGAATGGCGGGGTGGCTGGCTATGACGCCAAGGCCGGACATCGTCACACTGAGTTTAATGACACTACTTGAGTTCTTAGACAGCAAGAGGCAAGTCTATCTGCGGTGTCAGCCCGCCTGCATTGTACTTGCTCGTAAATAAATAATAACAAAAATGGCCGCCTCTTTTTCAGAGACGCAGTTCAGAGAGGCAGTTATCTCTTCAGGTTCCAGACGGGAAGTGTGAAGCGCGGCCAGGAGCGGTCCCACACCGCCGTGGGCGCTCGTGTCGCATGCTCCAGTTTTGTTAATTTATGATCTGATTGGTTTAATTGGGCGCTCGAATCGCCTGATTGGTTAATTTATGGAGGGAAATGATGCGGTTGCTTGCCAGGCTTATTTGCCAAGACGAGTAGCTAGACCTCATCTCAGGGTCAACCTTTCGTTACATAACAATATATATTTTTTTCACTATTTCAATATATTTTTCTGGTATGCGGCCCATACAGCAGAATCATACTCCTAAGCCTGGACCTTAAAATGCAGTTTAAGCCTTGGTTTCGGGTTAAGTAAACTAACTAATGAGACGTCTAACCATTTTTTTTATGCTTCTAATCCAGCAGAACTGGGTGGATAGTGCAAACCAAGTCTGCCATATTATATGAGATATAAACAAGTATAAGTAGAGAAATTAATATTATAAAAAGATAAAATAAGAAAATTAAAATATATATGAAGAAATCTAAAAAAAAATTAAATTAAAATTACTGTAGAATTTCATCATCCTGAACTTTTATAGAACATATAGAGACAGCTAATAATAAAATATTAAACACAAACCGTTTTGATCATAGCTTCCGGAAATCGGAAATATTATTTTTAAATAAAAAAAATATATCAACCCTTACTTCTATGTTTTCACAAAAAAATATTTGTACCCCTATTATATGTAACCCATTAAAACATTTATTATTATAGCACGCATAAAGAAAACGCTGCATACAAATAAATTCCGAGGCCCGAGGACAAATCAATAAATTAATCCTGTTGATTTTTATTTATTTTATTCAGCAAAGTGGGCCGCACGAAGAAGGCTCTCGGGTCGTGGGTTGCGTATCACTGATATAAATGAATTTTCTTTATTAATATTGTTGTAAAAAAAAGTTATAATCTTTTCAACTTGTAATTCTTAAAAAAATATTTTTTTGTGGACTTCTCATTTTACTAGGTAAACAATTTGTTTGAACAAATATTCTGAACATCATTGAGAATGAACTTTTCGTTGACCTTTAAAAAGCAAGGTTGATGAAATAGTGTGCGAAAAATATCGAATAAAAAAGATTATGATGGTGTATTGTCGTTTTTTATTTACAGTCGGACACGCGAAATCGACTAACTTATCATTTGCACATTTCCTAACTGCTGGCGTTCCGGCGGCCGATGACCTTACGTCTGCCTGCTTTCTTTTAATTTTGCGTATTTTTTTTATAACTAATTATTTTGGATAGTTTTAATATTGTCCTATTTAAAAATATCTTTAAAAATGCCTTAAAATGTTAATTTTGTAAACTTTTTTAAAGGAGTTAAGTTAATTGAATTCAATTTGATTGAGTATACAAACAAACATAATTTTATATAATTAAGATAATTTTGCAATTAATTTTCTGAAAACCTGGTTCGATATAAATTTATTAACACCAAATAGCTAAAAAAACTTATTATATACCTTAAAGGCTGGTGGAAAATTCCATAAATACCAACATTGGGAGTAAACAGATTTAAAAAATTTATTTTTCAACTTCTGTACATTGATCACAACGTGCATGCTTCTAATTTCTATATATATTCTTCTAATTTTGGGCTTCATTTGTATGACTGTTATTTATTTTTGTATAAGAATAATAATAATAACAATAATAACAAAGCATTTATATAGCGCAGTTTTGTGTTGTTTCACTTCAAGTGCGCTTTACTATGAATAAACTTAAAATGATTAAATAACTCCATTCAGTGGTATTCTACAGTGCTACTTTTACATTCTATTATACAATATACAATATTGTTGAACTAAACCCCTGCTTACAAGCTCCTCGCAGTGGCTTAGCGGGTACAAGTTCTCATTATATGTAACTTATATTATTCAATAAAAAATAAACAAGTATGGACTAATTTTATTTGAATAATAGTTACACGCAATACAATAAATTACCCAACGATATTAAAAATGCAACTCAATGTGAAAGGTCTCAAAGTAAGATGCTTAAGCTCTATTATTTGAAAGAATACCTTAAGGATTTGTGATGTGTCTCTGTAATAAATATAACTATATAATGTACCAGTGATGTGTTTCTTTATAAGAAGTGTCTCTGTACACTTATATTATAATGTACCAGTGATATGTCTTTATTACAAATGCTTGTAAATGTTGTTAATGTTCTGTGAATGTTAATTATGTATTTTAAATATTAAGTTTGTTTCTAAAAACTGTACTGCAGGTTCTGGATGTGATACCACAATGAGTTTTTTTAACTCTTGGGAAAAGAATGCATAATGTATTGCATACTTTGTAATAAAAAAAATAATAGTAGTTAATTCAATAAAGTTTCACGGGATATTGACAAATTTTGTCACGGTATAAATCCATTCCTAAAAAAAAATAAATCTGGAAGCGGATAACGGAGAGTGGGGAGAGTATTTGCAAGTTAGTTAGTGGTTATTCGGGGACGTCGGAGGAAGACATGGCGTGGTCAAGTGAATGTAAAACTTGTGTCTGTTCATAACATGAACATATGACATAAACTGCCATGAAAAAAATCACCTTCTTTGGATTTCAACTATAAAACGTAGCTAACTTCAGTTGAAAGGCATCCAAGGACATATATTAATAATAAGTCTGCCGCAAATTGAATTTGTTTTCCTCGGCAGCCGTCAAAGGGAAGCATATTATACACTCCTAATACGCCGAAGAAGATAAATCATTTATTCATATCTTCGGTTGTTTGAAGGATCTAAAACCCTTTGCTAATATATGAATATTTTATTACAATGGGGGATGATACTCTGTACACTATTTTAATATGTCTCGGTTCAAAGACATAGTAGAGCACGTCAAAAATTACAAAAAATCTCATTTTCTATAAAATAACCAAATAAACTTTCTTAAGAATTGGTGCACGCCAGAGGCTTGCAACCATTTTTGGATATCGTTCAATTCAGTAAATGGTGTAAGAAGCAGAAACCAAGCCAAGCATGGTATTTATATTTTGTTCGCATTTTGTTTATGAAGTCTTATTTCTTCAAATTATGTAAAATAACTTCGTAGTGTCATTTAAATTGATATTAATTAATTTATTAAAAAACCACAGTATTTAATATGTAAATATCTACATGTTTCACGAGAATAGCTCGCCTCTTCTGGATAAAAAAGTAAGCACTAAAAATAATGACAAGTACGAATATACCAACCATATTTTGGAAACAAATCATTCCTTTGGTATAAACACAGGTTAAAAAATCGTACATACTGGTTTACATTAGATAAATTTGAAATTTCAGAAATTATGAAAAGTATTAATAATCAATTAAATATTATTAATTAGCAAATATTTACGTATAATTGAATACAATTAATAATAAATATTCTTTTATAATATTATTAGTGCAATTTTTAATAATAATAACTATCATTTTTTCTTTTTTTTCATGCCTTGATATTTGATTTATAATAGTAATAAAAATACCCTTTTTTAATTTCTAATGCATTTTTCTTATTTTAAAAATGTATGTTTTTTGATAATTCTTAATTTTTTTTTATTAATTACTTTAATCAATTATTTTTTAATTTTTGGTTGTGTTAATTTGTTCTATTTTCTTATTATTTGTCTATACTTGTCATTATTTTTAGTAGGTTAATTGTTTAACCGGAAGAGGGGAGCTTTTCTCCTGAAACATATAGATATTTAGATGTTAAATACATTGGTTTTAAACAATGTAATTATTTTTAATTTGATAAAATTAACGACTTTTGTTTTTTTTTCGCGTCTATAGGACGTCATTTATCGGAGTATTCATTCAACGTTATACATAAATACAACGTAAGTACGTCAGGGCGCGCAATTCATCCGCCGTAATACGGGGATATCCGTAGCGTGGTGGGCAAAAAATACCATAAACTTTTATTTACCTTTTTTGCGTTAACCTTTACGTACCTACATAAAAATAAAAAGGTAACTTATTTCGTCGGTATTTGATAGATATCTAGTATCTTAAACAGTAATAAAACAGTATTTCCCGGTTTACTTAAATTACCGAGTATGTGTTGTAAAAAAAAAAACAACTTAGATATCGCAAAAAACTCTCGTTTGGGATAACTTTATTTCCTCCCTTAAAATAACACACACTTATTAATTGGAGTTTTATTGTGCACATCTATATATAAGATAAAATACGGAATGTGCAAGGTGCATTTATGAGTGGAAGGAGGTGCACGGGTCAAATTTTCTCGTTGAACAGAGAAGTTTCTAATAAAAAAAAACAAGAAACTTTTCCGTACCTTTGTAGATCTTCAAAAAGCATGCGACCGAGTTGACAGGAAAATAATATGGAAGGTATTGTCCAAGTATGGAGCGAATACAGGCAATCGCGTCTCTGTACGAGGAAAGCGTAGTATGTGTTAGGGTAACTGGTGATTTTACGGAGTGGTTTGACATCACAAAAGGTGTTGAGTAAGGCTGCGAAATGTTAACGAGGTTATTCAATCTATACATGGATGCGAAAATTTAAAAAGGTGGGCTTGGGCCCGAAAATGAGTAATCTGAAAGTATGTTGCCTGTTGTATGCTGATTGCTAACATTATAGAAGATCTACAATCCCTCGTATCTAGGATGAACGAAGTATGTGTGAAGAATGAGCTAATGATGAATGTAAGTAAGTCTAAAGGCATGGTGTTTGAAAGAGAAAGTACGAAAACAGTGTGCAATATAGTTGTGAATTATGAATACTTGGAGCAGGTTGATGAGTTTGTATATTAGGGAAGTATGTTTACGGGAGATGGAAATACTAAAAGGGATATTGAAAGAAGGGTGAACGCAGGAAACTACATTAACGGAGGATTGTACGCAGTTGGCGCTAAAAAAAAGTTGTCCAAAGAAGCGAAGCTAGCAGTCCACAATGGAGTACTGATACTAATCCTGATGTATAGCAGTGAGGCATGAAATTGGCAGAGGAAGTATGAAAATAAACTGAATGCCGTAGAAATGAAATCTCTGAGGCGAATGTCTGGTAAAACCATGTATGATCGTGTGAAAAATATTGAGATTCGTAAAGAATGCAATGTTATAAGCGTAATGAGTAAGATTGATAAAGGGATGAGATGGTCCCCCTGACCTTTAAAGATGTGATGGCCCGCCCTTCCTTCGTTTATGATTTAATTTAGCAATAGACTTCCGTTCGCGCCACCGATTTAAAGTGACTCCTCTACTGCTGCCTTAAATTTTCCTAACTAATGTGATCGGAAAACTCTTTGTAGTTTTCCTTTCAATTTGAGGTTTTTCTCCTCCTTGGCCAGCGTGCAACGCCTAGCCCTATGCTAACATTCGAGTGTTTCCGATTTTCATGATTTTTCCGGAAAATTACCCACTGGAATGTGGTCAATTTGCCAAGCTTTTCGCGAGTCTACGTTGTGTTGTTTTTTGTTTCAGACTATTGGAAAAACAAGGCCTTATTTTGTGGTAACCCCTATTCTTTGTAGCGTAGGCAGACTCTCGCATACCATTGACAGAATTCATATTCCTAACATTGCTCCTATCTTAGACTTTAATGTTCTGAACTCTCTATTATTATCCTACTATGCAATCTACGTTAATTTCCTATAGGAAGACTAGCATTTTCTAACTTTACCCCTAAATTTTCTATTTTTTTTTCTATCGTGAGTTTTAATGGGAAAACTTAGCTTCTGGGCTATACTAATTGCACTATTCCTGATCTATATAATACGACGTAGTTTCAATTTTAAATTTGGTATACATAAATGTAATGATCACAGTATTATCGTCTTTACTCATCGTACTAAGTGTTATCCTACATGGATTAGTTTCAATGAATTTCATGGTTAAAAGGTACAGTTTTACTTGTTTTGGCGCCATCTCCTTCCTCTCCTAAATTTGGGAAAATTACATGATTAGGTTTTAGTTTTCACAGCTTTTGTTATGATGAGGGATCGAATACGGTTTGTTTTGCTGCAATTCGGCTCCAGACCTACCCCAAAAGTACTCAGATGACCACGTTTCCGGTCAGTAACTCTCTCTTCACAGACGTACAGCCTGACCAAACGGTATACGTAACCTCTTCTTTTAGTTCGTGCGCTATTGGTCATCCCCTGTACCGCGACGGAAAGAGCACCTTCCATATCCATGGGTCCGAGACCCTCCGAATTCCCGTCCTCCAGACAGTTACATTTAAAGGAGATCAAACAACAACATTAGATACTTGCGAATTTTTGCAAAGTCCGGGTTGAAAGGCCGTCCTCCGCATCAAAAGTTCAGAGATAACCACGCTTAAATCAGCAATTATTTCTGCCCAATCGATAGGTACAAATTATAAATATATGTAAACAATACGAGTTTTTATAATCCACAATACTCCAGTTTTCCCAGAAAATTGTGGATCTGACATCCCCAACACAGGTCGTGAATCTGTGCCAGATATTCAGACATATTACATAAGAATATACGTAAAAGTGATAATACAATATATATAATAGATTACTTTTGGTTTGGTTGACAGGTTGATTTAATGAGACCCTGCTATCTCATGTAGTTTGAATTTAACTGTAGATTGATTTTTGTTTGGAGAGAAGGTAGGACTCCAAAAAGCCCAAAATTTGCAAGGCCTGAACCTTGAAAACCTAAGTCGAAGATAAAATTAATTTTATAACATAACTTGGGAACGTATTGTCAACGAATGATTATGCTTATTTTGACATTTCTAGTAATGTGGGTTTTTGTTTGTTCTGTTGAATTCATCAATATGTTCGAACGGGAGTGGAGCGCCTTTGAATTGAATCTTTCTACGAAAATGGCGCTATAAAAATATGTATGTACGCAAACTACAAATACGTGATTTCTAAAAGATGATAATTCATCGCAAAAGATGATAGTTCTTTTTCAATTAAATGTCGACGTTTGTTAAGGTACTTATTCTTCGTAAGATGTACTGAAATTCGAATATATATATACTTATACGTATCTACATACTTCGATAAATGAAGGTGTGGTTTGGAATGTTGACCTAGTTTTAATAACAGTCGAGGAAGGGTGTCATTGAGATATGCGACAGTTATTAAGTGTCAGAGACCCCCGTCAGGAAGCATAACAATTAGGATTCATTGGTTTGTTTTAGAATGATAACGATCTTTGAATTAATAAAAATCGTTTGGGTTGTTGGTAATTTTAGTAACGTTAGTTTTGAATTTATATGTTAGGAAAATATATATATATTAATAAAATAAATTGTTTTTATAGGAAATATACATAAATATAATAATTGGTATTATATATATACATATTAAACATTGTATATAAATAAAGATAAAATAAATAACGGCCATATAGATTTGATAGATACATTATACATTTCATATATATATATATATATATCCATACACACATATACATACTCTTAGTAAAGGCCAAGTTTTTAGCCGAAGTTATTTCACTATACAACTAGGAGAATACACACGTACATCAGGAAAGCGGTCAGCGAATAAACTGTCTCTCATGTCCCTTCGTCTCGCAGAAAAACAGGTAGGGAAGCCCATGGACAATTATCGTTCCCTCCTATCATACCCTACTGTGAAAATGTCTCCTTTGTCATCGAACATCGTCAAAGATAGGCATCGATCCATGACACCTCGGAATGCGAGTCCCCTCAAACACCCTTAATGTCGACGCTTCTGGGAAAATAACTCACCAACGTCAGGATGGTAGGAAACCAGGTCCACCCTCTGGAAGCGACGGATATCCTCAATATTCAACAAGTCTGGTTCTTTGTCCACGAGGGATAATTAGGTGAAGCCAGACTGGTATTTCGTTCCATTCTCCCGTCCTCCACGTGATAGAGAGCTTCAGACGATTTCACTCGTTTAACCCCTTAGCCAACGCACACGGGATCCAAAGTGAAAGTCAATAAGATGTTCTGAAGTTGTTGTTTATGAGTCAACTCAATAAAAGACAATTATACAGGTAGGTATCTACCGGAAATTTTTATAAATACTTAAATGTATTTATGGAAAAAAATAGGTATTTTTGAATATTTAAGTCAAGTGCTGGTAATGAGTGAGACAATTGAATTATCTATAGAACTAGTTTAATTATAATTCAATGCGAAAGGAAAGGTTTATCGTAAAATATCTTATGAAGGTAGATGTACCCGCTGGGTATCTTAAAATGTATTTGAACTCAAATATTTGATTAGAACGGCCTTGATCAAGTATACAAAACATTCACTCATGATAGATAACGGTCGTGTAGTATTGACCTATATATTAAACAGTAAATATAAATATATATATATACATATTTACATATACACACATACAATACATGTACTTATAAGTCATTAGAAATATAATTCATATCTCCATCCTCGCCTTCCCCGGGTAATCTGAAAACTTGTATATTAAATTGACTCACCTGAATTCCGACAATTTCATAATTTTTCCAGACGGGTTATACACGCCATTATGATTTTTTTGAAAATATTGAACTTCCCTGCCTGGTATGTTTAATCTAATTTAGAAATATTTACTTAATAACAATCTAGCGTTACCTAATTTCAATTCGTGATCTACTGATTTGTACAATTTTTCAAACTTATTGATCTCCCAATCCGAATTATTTGAATTTGAATATTTTTTCTTTATAAATATTTTGTCTAAAACCATTCTTTTGAACTTATGTAATATAATTACTTAATTCTCTCTACAAACCATTAACTAAATCCGTAAACCGAACGCTTGGCAATACTTTAAAACTTTATTATTTTTAGACGAAATTTATCCCACTCTAGTTATCAAAAATGAATTATATGAAACTAGGCTGTTTTCAAACGTCGAGCACTCATTTCACTGTTTTAAAATCTCTTGTATTACTATTAATTTTTTAGATTGAAAATTCCTCCACGAAAATTTTTAAACCCAATTATATTTAATTATTGTCACAAACTTGCGATAAATTCAGCTCAACACAAAATATGAATTAAATCACATTTCATTTAACTAATTTTAATTAATTCACAGAAGCTAATTTTAAAAATCTTTAAACAAATAACTTCATTAATTTTAGAAAATTTCAATATTTATTAAATTATTATTTTTATCACATTGCTCTAACAATTTTGAGAAAATTAAATCAAATATATTGTTATCAACTTTAATGGCGACTTTTAGAATCTTTAACGTAATTTAAGTATTATTAATTTTTAGGAAATTTCACTATTTGTAAAAACTATTATTGAATTAGATTAAACTATTTAAGGGAATTTATTTTAATATAATATTAATTGTAAGATGTCAAATCAAATGAAACTTTCTAAGTCCAGAAAAACACTTTTTAATTACTCCGCACGCAATTGACGACGTATCAACTCGAGACGAACTGTCTTTAAGAAAATTTTAATATTAATTTAAACACAAATATTTTATTTATTTTAAGATGAAATTTTTTGAAGTCCAGAAAAACACTTTTAATCACTCAAATACCGATACGCCCGTAATGAACTATTTCTTCCGACTTCAATCAACTTCAATTCAAACACTTTATTTATAAACACTTTCGATTATTATAATTTCACTTAAAACCACCAATTTTGATTAATTCACAGAAGTAATTTTTAGTATCAACTTAGGTATAATGAATTTAAAAACTTCAATATTTTTCAAACTATTATTGAATTAAATCAAACTATTGTTGAATCAATCCAACAACTATTTAAAAGAATTTATTTAACACTTTATTTAATTGTAAGAAACAAATCAAATGAAACTTCCTAAGTCCAAAAACAAAACAATTACTTAAAATCGGTCAGCACGTAATTAAATATTTCCTCACCCGACGTATTCCGCGACTAACTCTTAACGTTATTGGATTTTCAAATGTTAGGAAACGGGTTAATGTACTTGTTAGTAAATTAATAAAAACTTACCCTACTTCTTAGTGCATATCCAAATTTTTTAGTTTAATTTCACACACAAAACCCGCAAAACAACTACCACTATCACGTATTTCTATGCATGCAAAAAACCATGCAACCTCTAGTACAGACTCCTTCCTCAAAAAAACCACCACATTCGCTCCCGTCTTCTAAAAACACCCTCCCCTTTCTCTGCCTATCTAAGACCGACTGTGTCCTCCCTTATCAAATTAAAACAACCACCCTCTCTGACTATCTAAAACTCACTATATCCCCTCCTCCGAATCGACAACGTACCTTCTCCCCAACTCTCCAAAAAAAAACCGACTATCTTCCCGTTATTCGTCGCACAGGTCCGTACTGGGTATCCTTCGCCAACTTAAACGAATTTATAATTCTTTTAAATTATCTCCTATAAACCAACTATTCTGAGTAAGATATTTACTTACTGTTTGATCCCACTATCGAACCAAAATAGGTACCGTTCCTGCTAGTATCACGGTACATTTGGCACTCCTACTCCATTCCTCACAAAACCGTAAATCTGAATGCAGAATAAAATACAGCTTCCCAGTTGCGCTAGACACAGAATCGCATTCAAGATCGAACTACTTACTTATATAAGTTTTTGATATTTCCTCGTATACAAAGATTCGAGAAGATATTAACAAAACAACAGACACACTGGTCTCTTAATGCGCATCTGGATATATTATTCATAACAATTTCGTCACTAACTTGATAATTTATTATCTTCAGTCCTAAGGATAGGTAGAATGTTCCAACTCATTTCTAATATCAATAATTAATTCCTGTTTCTTAGAGATGTCACATTATTTAATTCTTCAACGTGCCTCGGTAACTTCATTATTTCAACACCTTGCTTTAAACGTTGGTACCTAATTTATCACCCTCCCATAAAAGAAGAATTCTCGCCTTCATACAATCATTACTGTGATAATTTACTACCTGCAGCCTAGGGTAGAGTGTCACTATTATCCATCCAAAACCCTTGAGATTCTCTAACATTATGTCTTAGCCCGAAACAAACCGCGCTCATCTTTCAACGCGTCATAGGATTCTTATTCATTTTAACTCTCCGATTACAGTGGCGTCTCCAAGACTTATACTCGGGTCGTTGAAAAATCCTTATTTAATTTGTTTTAGGTATTTTAGGTGAGGCACTAGTTTGCGGCTTCGAACCATAGCAACTAGTTAATTTTTAACATCAACTACACCGTGTTGATTCTATTTAGTATGTCAATTAATATGCTTGTAAATCATTATATTTACCCAAAATGGTAATCTAGACAATGTTTCTATCTGGTTCCCCCTTTCCAAATACGTAATTCACGCCGAAATTGCACAACTCTCCAATCCAATCAACGATTATTTCGGATATTTTTCCATCGCCGAGTTAATGCCACCCGCCGTCACTGGAATATTTCTGGGTCCTTAACCTTGTAACCCAGTCTGTAACATTCACATGTATTCTTTTCAAGTGTTCGTTTTTGTATAATCCCGTTATCGTCGCTTTCGATATGTTTGTTTAGGATTCACAAGTCACAAGTCATAATTCATTATTAAGGAATGTTTTTACAATAAATTCTCCTTCTATGAGTTCTATGAAGCTCTGGTACTTTCCTTTCAGCCACCTCGAAATCGTTCTAAGATGTGCAACGCTCCCTTATCCTTCGAGACTCTAAATTTACATGAATTATTTTAAAGTATAAAAAAAAATATTTTCCTGCTAAGACTCGAATTCATCACAGGGACGATTAGATGGTTTGGACATGTAAAGCGAATGAACGAAGAAAGGAGTGTAAGAAGAATATATGATGCGAATGTGAATGGAAGAAGAAAACGGGGACGGGCGAGGAAGACATGGCACAATCAAGTGAATCAAAGAAGTCGGAAGAATAGAAGAGAATATAGGAGACAACGTATGAATGTGAATGAAGCAAGAAGTGTTAGCCAAGATCGATTTGTTTGGCAGTCCGTCCTTCCTGCCTACCCCTGCGGGGAAACGGTTGATGGTTAGTTACTCGTAGTTACTTAGTTATACGAGTATACTACCTACACTTTCGACAACCTTTCGTGATGCTTACGCCTGATTATTGTTATCAGAGAGAAAAGGAAGAGGCTTCTTCTTCCATCCACATTCGCGTCATACATTCTTCTTAAACTCCTTTCTTCGTTCATTTGCTCCACATACTCAAACCATCTAAGCGTCCCTTTCTTAATCTTACTCATTGCATTCATTACGAGTTTCAATATTTTTCACACGATCATACATGGTTTTACTACACATTCGTCTCAGAGATCTCATTTCTACGGGATTCAGTTTACTTTCATCTTTACTCTGCCAATTCCACGCCTCACTGATACACATCAGGCTTGGTATCAGCACTCCATTGTGGACTGCTAGCTTCGCTTCTTTGGACAACCTTTTGTTAGCACCAACCGCTTTCAGTCCTCCGTTAATGGAGTTTCCTGCATTCACCCTTATTTTAATATCCCTTTCAGTCTTTCCGTCTCTCATAAACATAATTCCCAAATATACAATATTTCCAAATGTACAAGAAGTGTACACGATCATCAATCAGTTTTTCGAGATATTAGAAAAGTTTTACGATGTATTAATTTTCACGGGGGTTTTCTTTTTGGGGGTGAATAGCATGTTTAAAATGTGCTGTATGCAAACAATTTATCTGTGTGAGTACTGTTTTTGACTCAACTCAATTTGTAAGTTGACTTAAAACTTAAAAATACATGAATATCTACAAAAACAACAACATACAATTTCTTCAAAAGATTGGTATTCACCTTTTGGCGTCATTATTAATAAATGAATGAAAAATTACTTTTTATTCACCACTTTATATTCCTGTTAAGAAAAGCATCGCTTTATACGAAACATGTTGATATGTATATATTGATAAAGTGGTGAATACAAAGTAATTTTTAATTCATTTATTAAAAATATGCAAACAAAAAAATTTTGTTAATTACTTTTGCACCTGTTTCATTTGATAAGTTTATTCAGACTTATTCAATTTTCCCTGTCCATGGTTCCAACCCTTAGCGATAGGGTTTGTTACACCAACTTCCCCCATAAACCACGTGTGATAAAACTTTAGTTCTGTCTCCAAAGAAATAAAGAAACTTGAGACGGCGCCGTAACTTTGGGTAGCACACTTTATGGTATTATAAGAACCCAATTAAAGACTTTATGAAGGAATTATGGAAATGATATCACCGTGCATTAAGAAATGATAAGGACTGTTGGCTATTCGGTAAAGTGAAATTACTAAATTAGACGTTGTACTTCGGCAGAAAAGACAATGTATGAATTATGAAATGCTGTACCGGGTTGCTAGTATTTAATTTAATTTTAAGGAGAATGCTTCCTTTGACGCAGAATATTAAAACTATGACCTACGAGTAAATACTTGTTTTCCCCAAACCACCGGAGTATTTTTAACACGTTTTCTACAATTTTAATTATGGGTATATTTAGTTAGTTATTTAGCCTCAAGAGATGTTGTGTGATTTTTTAAATATTTATGATTTCAAATGATAGCTACTCTCTTGCAAATTTTTATATGTTGAAGTTTGACAAAGGGCTACAAGAATGGATCAACCTATTTAATAAGGAACACCAGTGAAAAATATAATGGATTTAAAAATAAAGATTGATATAGATCAGCAAACGCCGATTTTGAATGTATATCTTTTATTACGTATAATTATATATCGTATTCAGAAATCGTTATTTAAAATTTAATATAAAATCATTTCTTCAAAATACTTTATGTTGGCACCATTTCATTTGAAAAATCTAACGTCTATTTCTATTTTCACTTTTGTTTTGTATTTTAAATATGATTTTTTTTTAGTTTTGGCGAAATTAAGACATAATTTGGGTGATTTTAATCTATATAATGATTCTTCAATATAAAAAAAATATGAATAAAACAAATTCATGAGCAAACCAATTATCAATACGGATATTATGATAATATTAATGCTCAATTCTATTATAATTCTTTGAGTTAAAGTTTCTGAAAATTATTTAATCTATGAAAATTAACTTTAGAAAAAAACTAAATATACTGGTATTTAAGTTTGGACGTCATTATTGATATTTTTTTAATGGACTTGAGTTCCTTATTAGGAGTGCCCTGCGGCAAGAATGAGGATGACCACCTCAAAAACAGACGTTGTGATTATAGGAAAAAACGAAACTCAGTGTAACAACTATAATCTTCGCCAATGGGGCACAGTTGAAAAAGATTGACCAATTTAAATACCTCCGAGTTGAATTCTTAAGCGATGGCCGGCAAGACTGAGAAATTGACTAGAATATGTGCGGCAAGCGGTGTGCTGTGTCCTCTTTACAGCTCAGTGATAAGGACAGCTGAGCGAAGTGTCGAGACAATGTTGGCAGTGTAAAAATAATGGTTACTAATGTCATCAGATCTGTTGAACGTTGAACGAATGAACACGTTTCAGAGTCCGAACCACCGAAAGGAGATATTTTAGAGGATAGACTGAAGTCACAAAATGGGATCGAATGAAAGCTCGATGATCTCGGAGGAGTTAAGCATCGAACCACTATTAGTATTCATATAAAAGTCGCAAATAAGGTGGCTTTGGCACGTATTAAAAATGCCAGGAGGTTCGAATAAAACACCAATTTAAAAAAAATATATGTATTTACTTCGTGGCGTTATTAATAATGAAATTAATAAGATATTCTTCATTTGATATATAAATATCAACATATTTCTGAAGCGAAGTTTCCCTTAATATAAGAATATTCAAATTACAAACATAAACAAAAATTAATAATAAGTGATGCAAGCAGGTAAGTTATTAATTAAAAATTAAATAATAATTGAAAATACAAAACACGTCATTAATTGTTTTTGTGTTTAATTCGTAGAACTCCATTTAATTTTTTTTTTAAATTTAATGTAAATCAAATTTAATAAAATTATTATTAAGTTATGCAAGTGTTTTTATTATTTTTTTTATTATTGTGACAGCTGTTTCGGCGTTTAAGGCCACATTCAAGACAGTTTGAAAATGGCCTTCAACGCCGAAACGGCTGTCATAATAATAAAAAAACTAAAAATCCTTGAAGAATTTAATAATAACATTATTAAATTTGATTTACATTAAATTTAAAAAAAATAGAACACGTCGATATTTATATATTATACTGAAAAAGAATGTGTTAAGAAAGAATTTCTTATTAATTTTACCAATTTTTATATTTTAGAATCTCTTGCGCCAGAAAATGGTAGTTTAGCACTATACTCGTACTTTGTGCACTTACCCAGGAAGTAGAAATGTTAAGAAAATATCTTTTCACATGAATATTATTTTGGCACAGAAATCTGTTCTAAAAAAATCAATAATGAAGCTTTTCGATTCGCAATCCTTTTGTTTATTGAACCAATTGTTTAGTTGTTAGAACGTTGAAACAATTACAAAAATAAAATATAAAAAACTGAAATAGTCGCAGAACTTAATAATAATATCGATATAAATAAAAATTATTGGAAGTTTGTTTGTTTTTACTCGATGTTCTCGAAAATCACCGGACCGGTTTCGCTGAAAATAGTACCGTTTGTATTTATTAGTGCTGGGAAGGTTTTTTTGGAAAGAGTTTTAATGAAATCCAATATGCAAAACTGTTGGTATAACGTTTTAAAATAAGTATTAAAAACAATGAAACCGCCATGTTGTATTTAGGTTAGCCCATAGATATAATACTCTGGTTAGCCACACATTGCATATTCAAAAGAAGAAGGTCTTTTGGGTAGAATATTTTCAAAAAGGAAAACACGAGTTGGTACCTACTTAAAAAGTTTATGATTTAGATACATTTTGAAAAAATAAACGTATGGAATGAAATAAAATATTCAAATGAATGTTTCCTTATTTGGAGATAGTTACTTTTGCTGTCAAATCAAATAATGCACCCTAATAACAAGCAAGAATTCACAACTTCATAACTTTATTTCAAAAAAAATTCCGAGCAAAGCCAGGTTATCTGCTAGTTATTACATAAAATAAAAAAATTCTACGAATTAAACACAAAACCAAGTTTTTTTTTTGATATAATTTTTATTTATTTATTTTTATGTATTATTCAGTCGGTTTTATTACATTTTAAGTAAATAAACTAATATGTGGACGGCTAATTTCTTTTTTTGAAATATTAAATTTTATAGGAATATATTTATACATATAATACATACCTATCCTTTAAATACATGCATTCTACAGACTGTCATATATTTTTAATCTTCTATACGTAAAGCAGTTCCACAAAATCCATAAAATATTTTGGTATCTGGTTATTCAGAATTTCATTTATTAAAATTTACGAAATTTACAGCAGTTTCTTTTTTTATTGAAATCCAGTTAAGCTCTTCTCCCACTTGACTGATTCTTGTATATTTGTTTTTCTTTTGTTTACATCGCATAGCTCTGTTTTAAATTAATTCTAACTTGTTTAAGTTTCCTTCATTGGTCAAATATAATATTGTAGACCAGTTATTTGATTGCATAACAAATGTAGCTTTAACGCAATTACATTTGTACATATTAGACATGGTCCTAATTAATAGTACACAACGGCTGACCCTGTGCAAATCGCAAGTGCGCCACACTGTAGAATTTGGCGAAGGGAGATCCAAAATATTTGAAAAAAAATCTTGGCTTGGATAAATTTCCCCCATCTTAACAAATGAATCGCAATCTTTGTACCACAGACGTCAGGTGGGAATGCTGTCTACCGGCATTTTAATGGAAGATGCTCTGAGGAACTAGCGTCATTGATCTCTTCAGCTCCGGTACACAGTCGAGAAACACGACAAACGCGCCACCAACATTTGTACAAGGTTGACATTTGTCACATGAGAACGGGTCATTTCTACGACTCGTTCTCGTGTTCAATAGCTCGGTTGGGGAATGATCTTCCGGCCTCTGTGTTTCCTAAATCCTATAATTTGAGTCTCTTCAAGACCCAGGTTCACTCCTTCGTATCATCTAAAAGACCCTCTCCACAGCATCCCCAAAGATTACATAGGCCTCGAGGGAAATTATTTCAATGAAGGCCTTCTGTGTGAAGTTATTGCAAAAAATAGAACATTAAAATGAGAACGGGTGTGTTCTGTTACTCGTTTTTGTGCTTAACAGCTTGGATTTTGAATAATTTGCCTGTCCCTATGTTTCCTTCCTCCTACGACATGGATCTCTTTAAGACCCACGTTCACTCCTCCGGTTTCTGAAAAATACTATCTACACTTTCTCTCAGCGCCTCCTGTGTGATATTTAATTTCAAAAATACATATTTTTTATTCCTATGCACGTCTGATGTATAATAGAAATGAGATGGGCTGACAACTTAATGAGAACTGCCAACTGGAGACATTTGGAAGAGGACTATGTTCAAAACTGAACATTAGAAGGCTGATGAAATAGAAGAAGATTTGTTTGCAAGAATTTGAAAACAAACACAATCATTTTCAAGATAACTGTGTGTGATAAAGGGTTCTCCCCTCAACATCAATGTAGGCTTCAGGGGGATGTTTCTATTTCGGCAATTATTCAAGTAAACAAATTTGTCATATTATATCTAGGAATATTGTCTTGGATAATATTACATTACATAATATTAGTTCGTAGAATATTGTTGGGAACTATCATTATTATTACAACGGATTGCGGGTTGGAGAGATTTGGGCAGTAGGAGTTGGGATCAAAGAAGGTCAAGTCGCCCCACCCACAAATAATAAGGTTTCATTTAATCAAAACCTCGCAAAAAATGGTGCGCACGAATGATTCTACTATACTAACATTAAATCTGCAATCAGGAATAATCGCGAGACAAGGTTTATAATCATATTTTCTGATTATCTTATCCAATCTAAACCTATTCTGTGGAGGTTAGATTAGTTCACTGGTTAGAATCAGTACCACAAAGTGAAAAATATCCCCGAAAGGAGGAAAACCGTGTGAATTGGGGTAAGGAGAAAGAGAATGGTGGGGGAACAAAGGGCGTGAATTAGTTAAAGAAGTCAATATCGCACAAGATTCTGATTTCCCGAAGCCAATGGGACTATGGCATTCTCATTTGGGTATGTTATGAGGCTAAAAGTAATAGCAGGGGAAGGAGATGGGAAATAAGAAGTTTGGAAAGTACCTGGCCACCAACCACGGCTAAAGCTATTTAAATCAACGTTCGATTTTTAAAGGGATTTTTCAACAGGGCGATACTAATAGCATCTACCGCATCTAGAACATGTCGCAAATAGACTAAAAACTTTTTTTTAAACAGCATAAAGGAATCAATTAACCCCTTAATGGAAGCGGGAAGCATATTTTACTCCCATTTTAAAATAGGCGTTTTTCTCGTATCTTTGATTAATCTTTGTCGTTTAGGGTATAAAATAATGCGATCTTTTAAAGAAAGACAATCCTGAATAACCTGATAATATAAGAAAATCTAATGCTTCCATTAGAGTAAGCAGAAGATATTGCTTGTATCGTGATGGAGGGCTTAGCTAGCCGAAGAAACTGATGACGTCTGGATGGGACCCAGACGCGATGCCAACTCAGCCACTTACCGGTCTCTCATAAGCACTCATATTAATAATAATAATCCCTCATACCTTAAAAGCATTAATCACTATTTATTTTTTCACTACAGTTGCCATTGTACAAAAACATTTTAAAAAGTGGAGTCGTCCAATAATGACATTAGAAACAAGTATTTTATTTAAATTTGAGATGCAGAATTTCAGCCAACTGAAGATCTAGGAAGAAATTGTGGAAAACATGGAAGCAGCTGAACATCAATGGCTTCGAAACTTGTCCAGTTCTGGGAGTTTTGAGATATTATTGTGTTTATTATTTTATTTTTTAAAAACCGGCAGACAAGCTGCATATGTCAACTTTGCATGACAACTTTTTTTTGCTGCTGAAAAATTATTGTAACATCTGTGTTTTATAATAATAATAACACAGAAGGGCATATTTCCTAATCTGTGGAAACATAGTTATATAACCCAGACCTTCAAAAGGGGTATAAAAAAGAAGTAGAAAATTATAGACCGATGTGCATATTGTCAACAATTCAAAAACTTTTTGAGAAGCTGATTCTTGACAAAATAATTTGCACAATTAAATACGGCATATGTATAGAAAACCAATATTTATCACCAGCAAATCTTCATTTACCATCCTCTACCAAAGTCGTTTTTAATTGTCATAAATGTTTTGAGTGCGTTATAATGAAATTAATATTGTGCCAACTGCTTTGGGGGAGTTAGTACCATTTCAGAGAGGAACCGGGAAGGTTCAGACTGCGGTTTTAGAGAGGAACCGGGAAGGTTCAGACTGCGGTTTTAGAGAGGAAACGAGAAGGTTCGGTAGGAGTTTTTTTTACCACCTTCTTCTCCTTCTCCTTCCCCTCCCCAATACCTTCAGCCTCGCAACATTCCGAAATTGGATATGCCATAGTCTCACTGGCTCCAGGCGGTTGGGAGCAGTTGAGACTCTTGTGCGGTATTCATACAAAAAAAAACAATCAGGAAGATTCGTGTTAATAGTTTTGAAGAAGGGAACCAAAAAGGTTCGCCTGTAACATTTGGAAAAGAGACAAGTAATAGTTTAGTACCAGAGAGAAGTCTTTTATCATCAATGAAATATTTTCTCTTTACAACCCCCTACCCGAGGTCATTGAAAAGCGTTTTCCTGCTTTCATCGGCTCTCGTACCAAGTAATAGAAACAATACTTAAGTGCACAAAAACAATTTGCATAATTTTAATAATTCTTTTGATATTGTAATATTATACCTTTATCAACCGATGTCTTCAAGTGTAACTTCAGGTAGCTTTTATTAGGTATTCACCACTGTGGAAGTAATTTGAAGTAAGAAAAGGCATCCCTGAATAGATAATTATCAAAGTTAATGTGTAATATTTATAGGCCCAGCTATTAGACTAAGGAGCACTTGGGGTGAAATATTGCTTAATTGTACGATATAAATTACTTTTTATTATCATTATTAACACCTTTCAAGATTAGGTCGGGAATAAATAACACTTTCGCGAAACATTGCGGGCTCTTATCGACCTTGTATTTTCCCTTTGGGTCCTTAATATTCTCCGTATTGGCCATTCCCTTGCCAATTTGCTGCAGTGCTTATAAAAATGAGAAAAAAACTCACCGTATTATTTGGCAGAAAAATAATATTATTATTACGGTCGTACAGGCTCCCAATTGGTTTGAAACTTCGCCCGTTGCATACATAAATAGGTTGTAAACCCGGATAGAAAATCTTTTAATATCACGGCCAGACTGGCTCGCCATCTGTGTTTATTAATTCATACTAGACCATGCCGTACCGGCCTTAATGCCACTCATTAATAAGGAGAAATATTATTTTATTTTCGGAGAAGACGCCAAGGTTTTATGTATTTACTGGGTCTAAACACTCGGTGATTACGAAGCAGATTTAAACTGTTATTGTTTTGGCTTTTGTTAGTCAACATACTTTGCAGCTTAGCATCTACGCAGCTCATTTATATGTATTAATACAAATTAGTTTGAAAATAAATGAGTTATTGAATCATTAGAGTTAAATACTCTGGCTTTGTAAAAAGGTGGGGTGTTTCAAATAAATAAATTGGATTTTATTTAATAACTAAAATGATTTTAACTATATACGTTGATGAATGCTCTTCTGATAATGATGAGATAAAGAGATATTTTATCACGTTCATCTCAGCTTCGGTATATTTTACACAGCGGTTGGCTCTTCACAAATCGCAACAGGGCCCCACTATTAAATTTTGTAGCCACTCCTGGTTTGAAACCCGAAAATGCCTGAAAAAACCGTTGAATTGGTTCAGAAATGGCCTGTTTGATAGATTCGCTTTTCTTAGCAAACCTCCATGGTCGAGGGATAAGGCTCTCGACTACGAATCCTAAGGTCGCGGGTTCAAATCCCGGCGTGTGCAAGTTAATTTTATTTAATTAATTTGTGCTATATCACAATTAATTCTTTAAAAAATAATATATAGTATATTTGCGCACGTTCCAGAGTGGAGGATACTCTCAGTATCGCCCTGGTGAAAGACCACCATTCAAAATTGAAACGTTGTTTGAAATGGCTTTTAGCCATGTTCGGTGATCAGATCTGAAGAGCCAGGTATTTCCCCACCTTCCTCTTACCCTTCTCCTTCTCCTCCCACATTGTGACGTTTTTTGCTATTAACGTTATCTGGTTAGTATATCAGCAATCACGTTATTTTAAAGATGCTCACGTAATAAATTAATGTTATGGCTACACGTCTGGTACAATGCGTGTCATCTCGAATATCTCTGGGATTCGTGAGGTGGAATAACAAGTCGGTAGTTAAAGCATAATCAATTATGGTTATATTAGAAGAAGAGTCTTGAAGAACGATAAAAGGGCAATACAACCGTTTATTCGCTTACGTGATCTAATAATAAACATACAACATACAACGGGAACTTGTACCTGCTGTCACAAAGCAGTATCTCGCGATCCGTTTCATAAGCATATTTGAATTTGCAATCTTAGTAAAGTTCACCAATAGATCTACCATATAGAATGTTCCCGACTAGCTCTATCTCAGGGCATATAGATGTATGTAAAGATACACGTATATATGAATCGTGTTCTCAGTTCGTTGATATGAAATTTGAAAAATCACCGCTTCCAGAAAACATAAATAAAACACATACATATAAATACAAACAGGAATAGAGAATTCAAAATAAAAACAATTCTCTTTAGCTATAAATAATATCTTGCTTATATTTTTGATAGCAGAATCTATGACCTAGGAAAAGCTTTAACCTTTCTGTGGACGCCTTCAGATCATTTAAAGATAGAATGAAATTGAGTGATTTTAATGATTTCTCTTTTATCAAAAAGCAAAAGGGAAATAAATAAGTGAAATTTTGGAACGATACCAGTTTCGGGGTCTGCAGCTCCCGGCTCTCGGAACTTGAGTGACCTGCCCTGTCTTCCAAAGCCCCCTTGCGGTCGCTTTCCCCTCCTCCCCCCTTTTTCCAAAACCGCTGCTAGCGATTTATTATCATAGACAACCAATTCTTATTTATGGTTAATTCCGGGTCGGTTTGTCAACCTTAGTTGTTAGGGACTTGCTTCATAACACTGCTAAGCCACCGAAAGTAGCTTGTCAGCAGGAGTTTAGTTCAACAATATTATGTAATACAACAGCAAATAACAATCATTATACAAATGTACCGCAATAATAGAACAATATAGGTGCATGCATGTTGTTATCAATGTGCAGAAGTTGGATAAAATATGAAAACAGCATAACAATTTTGTTATAGTGATACTAGACTCCATTTAAAAAATATCGATTTAAATAATATTATAAAAATACCAAAATATCAGCAAGTATTAAACGAATTGAAATATATATAAAAAAAAACAATAGTACAATTTTGTTACAGTGAGGATAGACTTATTATAATAGTAGCACTTAAATAATTTTAAACGTACCCGCAGCTATCAAAGAGATATACAATCAAGGAGACCATCATATTCTTTCAATAAGAGAAAGCAAAATTGCGTAAATATAGCAGACATCAAGGAGCTATACAATCATGGAGACCGTCATATTTTTTACCATCGATACAAAAGGTTACCTTCCAAAAACCAACACTTTATCATCAGTGAGAATTTTGTCATAGAGCAATTATTTTTAAATTCGTATGTTAACTTGTTAAATATAAATGGTACAATTTATGCAAGGGTCCGTTGACCACATGTATTTTGAAATATTGGTACTATCATTCTTATATTTTGTTTGAATTGTGTATTGTCGACATGATCCACCACTGCCTAATATATATTAATAATTTTCAGTCATTAAAATCGTTTTCTACGTCTCTGGCCGAAGCGGAAGAAGTTATTTTAATTTGATTAAGCAAAGTGATAGTGGAATCGTAACCAGTAAACTGTTTTCTACGCGAAGCCTATAACGAGCAATGGTATAAATCTTAAACGGTCCAATTTTTAAATCCTTAAACCATTTTTAAAAATAATGACCCTCGCCTCGGAAATCGTATTAAATTCGCGACCTATTTTCTTTCTCGTTATGACTTTTCATTTGCAGTTTTCCCGATTCATAATCATAACGCTTCCCATTGCTTCGAAGCTTCCAATGTAGATCTGACAATTATGCAAAACTTAAAGCTTGGTGCCCAAGCGCAGAAATTTTCATCTCCAAGGAGAGTTGCAATTATAATACTGGACTAGATTAGATATTCTGTCATAATAAAATTATAAAATAACATGGGGCTTGCAGTGCACAATACTCATTGCAGAGTACTGATACTAACTGTGGTGAGAGATTTGAAATCAACGTGAAATGGGACAAAATTTGATTGAATGGATTTTTTTTTTTTATACTTGCAGAACTTAAAAATAACATTGTTAAATTTGATTTATATTAATTTTTTTAAAAAAATGGTGTTCTACGAATTAAACCCAAAAACAATTAATAATTAATTAATTAATAATTGATAGAATGCAGTTAAAATGAGATCCCTGAAGCAAAAGCGTTTTATAATTACAAAATGTCATTTAAGAAAAATATTACTCGTAACATCAATGCGCAATCACAACTCTCCAGTACCTAGCTCTATTAAGACACATAAGAACACACACACGCTCACACACACACACACACACACACAGATACATATACGAGTACTTATATACAATACAGTTTTTTTCATATACCTTTTTTTATCTTACCGTGTATCATTCCCTAGCATTGTACTAAACCCCCCTCCGGTAAAGTGTATATAACCCCTGTAATGGTCTAACCATCATCATTTTCTTTTAATAGAACCCTGGAAAATATTTTTTTTTATATGCATAACTTTCATGCTAGAAAAGCTTAAGGGAGCGACATCTATCGACTTGTGGAGAGTTTGATTACAGTGAATTATAATCCAATAATTTTGATTCATAAAACTCGTTGCAACATAAAACCACGAGATGGCAGTGAGAAGAAGGTGTTCCCTCTTATAAATAAACATCACAGGATTGGGTGAAATCAACGAAAAGTTACCAATCAAACGAGCGTTCTACATAAACAACAATTAGTGGTGACAGGACAAAGGAAATATTAATTATTTATGTGAATCGAAAGGGTTCAGATCAACGGCCTATAATATAAACATTTCACTAGCGGTCGAACAGGACGAGAAGAGGTCGTGAACTTTAAAGGAAACAATGGGAAATGCAGAGATGAATAACCATTGAAAATGGAAGTAGAAAGTAAAAATAATACGCAAAATGTTAATTACAAATAAAAAAACTACAAAGTGATGATTTATCTTGCACGGGGAAAGGTGTGTTTGCATTAGAATTTAGACAGAAAGACGTGTCATGTAAGGCTAAGCGGAAAAACAACGAATTAGAGAAAATAATTCAGAGAACAATAGCTTCAGCAGATGAAAAAGGGAAGAAACAAGAATTATACAGTATGGAAACTTCGGCAAACTTAAGAGGCGATTTAGGCGAGACTAATGTGAAATAGAAGTACAATTTTCTAATTTCAGGAACGTAGATAATTACAAGGAAGTGAAACTAGGCTGATTTTAGGTGATAAAAGGTATTAATTGAGTAGGTTCGGGACATCAGATATTATGAAAATGTAGATGAGAAATGTATCAATCAATTATAAAATTTAAACTGAAGGAATTCAATAGAAATATTGAGATATATGGACTACTACTTTGAATATAGTTCGATACATTTAGGTAAAATTTTGAGGTTGTCAATGACTAATGTAAACAAGGCGACAAGAATTGTTTATCCAAGCGATCAGATGAACATGAAACTCGGGCAATAAAGAGATAAACGAACAATTAAAAATATACAGGGAAGATAGGAATATTTATTTAAGGAAAAGTAATAAAAAATAATGAGTTTTCGATAAACTCTGATTTATATCGGTTTTTTACAAAAGTAATGGTTATTACCCATAATAATGAGTAAGCTAATGTGATATTGAGTTAGAGTGGAATGGAGAAAGGGGAGTGGCCAGGAAAGAAGTGAACGAACTCATATCTACCAGGTTTGGGGTAGGTAAATCGCAGGTAAAAACGCCAATAAATTAATACATAAAATTATTAAAGGTAGTGAAAAATCAATTAAGGATGATATCAATCGACCCGGATGAGAGTATAAGCAGACGATAGGTACATGCAAAAGGTGTAATACAGCTAGACCAGGAAGAAGCAGTGCAACACATTGAAAAATCATTCTGGAAAGGTATATTTATTAACTCAGGCAGGTGAGGTGGGGAAGAAATTATAAAGTGTTTACACCAATATTAGGATCAATTGAGAATTGCACGAAAATATGCGTTAATCGAATATTCACATGTTAGATCAGAGAAAAACCATGTTACCATCGGAAAATTCATAAATAAAAAGATATCGCATATCAAGATAACCAGGGACTAAGGGAATTTCTAAAATAAGGAACAGCAGGGCGATCTAGAGGAATGAACTAAATTCGATCCTGGCCGGAGTGAGGAAAAGTGATGGATTCAGAGGCGGGCCAGATTTTATCTAAATATTTACATTGAAGAATTACAGTCGAAATTAGTATTACTTACATATAGGTTTACGAGTTAATAGAGAACATAATTTAATGTAGGTATGGAATGGAGTTAAATCCTTTTGATTCTAAGCTAGGTATATAAGGCAATGTAATGAGGGAATATGGGATTAGTCGCGGAATACGTCGGGCGAGAAAATATTAAATTACGTGCTGGCCGATTTTAAGTAATTGTTTTGTTTTTGGACTTAGGAAGTTTCATTTGATTTGTTTCTTACAATTAAATAAAGTTTTAAATAAATTCTTTTAAATAGTTGTTGAATTGATTCAACAATAGTTTGATTTAATTCAATAATAGTTTGATAAATATTGAAGTTTCTAAAATTCATTATAATTAAGTTGATACTAAAAATTACTTCTGTGAATTAATTAAAATTGGTGGTTTTAAGTGAAATTATAATAATCGAAAGTGTTTATAAATAAAGTGTTTGAATCGAAGTCTTCTAAAATTCATTATATTTAAGTGAAGTGATATAAAAAAAAGTGACCCAGTAAATAAAGTGTTTTGTGTTCGAATTAATATTGTATTAAAATAAATTCTCTTGTTGATCTAATACAATAATAGTTTCATAAATAGTGAAATTTCCTAAAAATTAATAATACTTAAATTACGTTAAAGATTCTAAAAGTTGTAATTAAATTAATTTTCTCAAAACTGTTAGAGCAATGTGATAATAATAATAATTTAATAAATATTGAAAATTTCTAAAAATTAATAAAGTTATTTGTTTAAAGATTTTTAAAATTAGCTTCTGTGAATTAATTAAAATTGTTTAAATGAAATGTGATTTAATTCATATTTTGTGTTGAACTAAATTCATTACGAGTTTAAGAAAAATTAAATATAATTGCGTTTAAAATAATTTAGTGAAAGTTTAAAAACAGCTGAGTCTTAGTTTCATATAATTCATTTTTAATACCTAGCGTGGGATTAATTTCGTCAAAGAAAAATAATAAAGCTCTAAAATATTACCAAGCGTTCGGTTTACGGATTTAATTAATAGTTAGTAAAGAGAATTACGTGAGTACAAAGAATAAAATAGGAAAATAAAACAACAAAAATTTAAATATTGTTTAATAATATCCGGATTGAGAGATCATTAAATTTGAAGAAATAGTACAAATCGGTAGATCACGAATTGAAATTAGGAAACACTAGATTGTATTAAGTAAATATTTCTAACTTAGATTAAACATTCCAGGCAGGGAAGTTCAATATTTTCTGAATCTTCATATTGGCGTGTATAACCCGTCTGGAAAAATTATGAATTTGTCGGAATTCAGGTGAGTCAAATTAATATACAAGTTTTCAGGATCCCGGGGAAGGCGAGGATGGAGATATGAATTATATTTCTAATGACTTATAAGTACATGTATTGTATGTGTGTATATGTAAATATGTATATATATATATTTATATTTAATGTTTAATATATAGGTCAATACTATACGACCGTTATCTATCATGAGTGAATGTTTTGTATACGTGATCAAAGCCGTTCTAATCAAATATTTGTGTTCAAGTACATTTTATGATACCCAGCGGGTACATCTTCCTTCATGAGATATTTTACGATAAATCTTTCCTTTCGCATTGAATTATAATTAAACTAGTACTATAGATAATTCAATTGTCTCACTCATTACCAGCACTTGACTTTTAAATATTCAAAAATACCTATTTTTTTTTCATAAATACATTTAAGTATTTATAAAAATTTCCGGTAGATACCTACCTGTATAATTGTCTTTATCGAGTTAATTCATAGTCAACAACTTCAGAACATCTTTTATAGGTATTTCACTGTGTAGTGAAATAACTTCGGCTAAAGACTTGGCCTTTACTAAGAGTATGTATGTGTGTATAGGTATATATATAAAGAAAGTGTATAATGTATCTATCAAATCTATATGGCCGTTATTTATTTTATGTTTATTTATATACAATGTTTAATATGTATATATATATAAAACCAATTATTATATTTATGTATATCTCCTATAAAAACAATTTATTTTATTAATATATACATTTTCCTAACATATAAATTCAAAACTAACGTTACTAAAATTACCAACAACCCAAACGATTTTTATTAATTCAAAGATCGTTATCATTCTAAAACAAACCAATGAATCCTAATTGTTATGCTTCCTGACGGGGGTCTCTGACACTTAATAACTGTCGCATATCTCAATGACACACTTCCTCGACTGTTATTAAAACTAGGTCAACATTCCAAACCACACCCTTCTTTTATCGAAGTATGTAGATACGTATAAGTATGTATATATATATTCGAATTTCAGTACATCTTACGAAGAATAAGTACCTTAACAAACGTCGACATTTAATTGAAAAATAACTATCATCTTTTGCGATGAATTATCATCTTTTAGAAATCACGTATTTGTAGTTTACGTACATACATAATTTTATAGCGCCATTTTCATAGAAAGATTCAATTCAAAGGCGCTCCACACCCGTTCGAACATATTGATGAATTCAACAGAACAAACAAAAACCCACATTATTAAAAATATCAAAATAAGCATAATCATTCGTCGACAATACGTTCCCAAGTTATGTTATAAAATTAATTTTATCTTCGACTTAGGTTTTCAAGGTTCAGGCCTTGCAAATTTTGGGCTTTTTGGAGTCCTACCTTTTCTCCAAACAAAAATCAATCTACAGTTAAATTCAAACTACATGAGATAGCAGGGTCTCATTAAACCAACCTGTCAACCAAACCAAAAAGTAATATATCATGTATATTGTATTATCACTTTTACGTATATTCTTATGTAATATGTCTGAATATCTGGCACAGATTCACGACCTGTGTTGGAGATGTCAGATCCACAATTTTCTGGGAAAACTGGAGTATTGTGGATTATAAAAACTCGTATTGTTTACATATATTTATAATTTGTACCTATCGATTGGGCAGAAATAATTGCTGATTTAAGCGTGGTTATCTCTGAACTTTTGATGCGAGGGACGGCCTTTCAACCCGGACTTTGCAAAAATTCGCAAGTATATAATGTTGTTTGACGAGGGGACGGAACCGGTTTGATCTCCTTTAAATGTAACTGTCTGGAGGACGGGAATTCGGAGGGTCTCGGACCCATGGATAAGGAAGGTGCTCTTTCCGTCGCGGTACAGGGGATGACCAATAGCGCACGAACTGAAAATTGAAGAGGTTACGTATACCGTTTGGTCAGGCTGTATGTCTGTGAAGAGAGAGTTACTGACCGGAAACGTGGTCATCTGAGTACTTTAGGGGTTGGTCTGGAGCCGAATTGCAGCAAAACAAACCGTATTCGATCTCTCGTCATAACAAAAGCTGTGTAAACTAAAACCTAATCATGTAATTTTCCCAAATTTAGGAGAGGATGGAGATGGCGCCAAAACAAGTAAAACTGTACCTTTTAACCATGAAATTCATTGAAACTAACCCATGTAGAATAACACTTAGTACGATGAGGAAAGGCGATAATACTGTGATCATTACATTTATGTATACCAAATTTAAAATTGAAACTACGTCGTATTATATAGATCAGGAATAGTGCAATTAGTATAGCCCAGAAGCTAAGTTTTCCCATTAAAACTCACGATAGAAGAAAAATAGAAAATTTAGGGGTAAAGTTAGGAAAATGCTAGTCTTCCTATAGGAAATTAACGTAGATTGCATAGTAGGATAATAATAGAGAGTTCAGAACATTAAAGTCTAAGATAGAAATGTTAGGAATACGAATTCTGTCAATGGTATGCGAGAGTCTGCCTACGCTACAAAGAATAGGGGTTACCACAAATAAGGCCTTGTTTTTCCAATAGTCTGAAACAAAAAACAACACAACGTAGACTCGCGAAAAGCTTGGCAAATTGACCACATTGGAGTGCAAAATTTCCGTGAAAATCATGAAAATCGGAAACACTCGAATGTTAGCATAGGGCTAGACGTTACACGCTGGCCAAGGAGGAGAAAAACCTCAAATTGAAAGGAAAACTACAAAGAGTTTTCCAATCACATTAGTTAGGAAAATTTAAGGCAGCAGTAGAGGAGTCATCTTAAATCGGTGGCGCGAACGAAAGTCTATTGCTAAATTAAATCATAAACGAAGGAAGGACGGGCCATCACATCTTTAAAGCCTAGTGGGGGGGGGGGGGCCATCTCACCCCTTACTAGATATTCCATAGAGACATGTCTTTGGTTCATATCCTTGTAATAATTTCCGAAAATCTTGTTATTTGTACACCATTCATTTTATACATGTATATTTGTTTCTAAAATAAAAATAAAATATTTAAAAAAAAAAAAATCTATATATACGAGTACTTATTAAATAAACTTTTTGTAACATGGTTTTATATTACAGATTATAAATGCAGATTTTATACAGCTCTTCCAATAAAAACATTTGCTTGTGGATAGAAAAGGAGTGTTTATTAATCATTAATGGTCAAGTATCCACGGTGACCAGACAGTTTTTTATAAATTTTTTTTTATTATTAATTTCTATATGATTATGACATATTAAGATTAGGTATAAATATAAAAAATACATATATATTATAGAATTTTATCATAGTCCTCCTCACTAGGAGATCCTGTGCTGAGGCGAACTAGGTGTTGTATAAAGGGGTTTCAGCGACTTTTTTTTTTATTTTAACGTCAAAGTTTGGATAGGGTATTTCCAGTAATTTCTATGACGTTGTTTTTGAGTTGTCCCTCCTACAATTGGCCGCCAGATAGTTAATCCCCCCAACAGTTGATCCCCATGACAGTTGATTCCTCCGACAAAGGGTACCTCCGACAGTTGATTCCTTAAAGGAATATTTCTGCAGTACGTCCTCATTTGTAAAGAAAGTATACAGAGAGGATATGCGGCCGTATAACAAAAGTCGGTATACATGTATTCCGTATTTTGTTATTCGGCCTTATATCCTCACTGCATACTCCTTTGAGGACTCGGAATTATAGTGAATAAAAATATTTTATCTAGCGGATTTCCACTCAAGACGCCTGCAGATATAAGTATATCGACTTTTATTATATTATTGAATTTTTAATGTAGATATTTATAAATGTAGGTACTTAAAATTCTTCAAATGGGCGGTCCATTGGGTAGTTCGAAGATTTTTAAAATTATTATTCTTTGAACAATTCTCAATGAAAGAAGGATAGATTTATGTGCGGATCCCCAACTAATGACAGCATATTGTAGAGTAGATTAAATTAAGGCGTAGTATATTTAGAACAGGTTTTATATGGACATAAAAATTTTGGTTCTAAAAAATATCAACTTTTTTTTACAACTTGAAATATTTGGTCCTTCAATTTCAAATTTTTATCAGATGGTTGGAATATGTGGAGAATAAGGAAAGGTAAAAAGGTATTTCTTTGACTCAAAAGAAGATGATAGAAGAAGTCGGTAGCGCCCCAAAGGGACCTGGAATCGTAAAGATTCTTAATTGCTTGAGTCTGGTCGTGTTAAGAGTCGTTATATCGTATGTCCGTATATTACATGATGAACGAATTAAAATGAAGTCACGAACTTGCAAGATAGAAACATTATCCGCCTGCCACTGCGGCGATATGGCGTGGTGGTAATTTAGTTCGTTGTGTCCTGCCATTTAGCCTGAAGTCAGAATCTGACTTTGAATACTCTAAGAGCCAATTAAAAATACACACTTACAAAAAAGGCTGCCTTAATATTACTAATTTAATAGCGGACAATAGTCCAATTACAGTCTCTGGAGTGGATTAAAAATCAGTTCGTTTTCTTGGTGTTTACTTTGACCAAAATATTGTTTCAATGAATACTCTAGCAATACGGTAAAGTCTGCTGTATTTTTTTTAAGACAATTGAACTCTATAACAAGATGTCCCAAAAGATTCTGCCAAGACTCTGACAACTGCTCTAGTAGTCTCAGGAGTGGACTAGTGCAATAGTTTGTATGCTAGACTGCCGAATGTACATTTGAACAGACTGCAAGAAGTGTTCAACACAGCAGCTTGTCTAATAATATACAGTGTATTGTCACATCTCCTAGCCTACACTGACTTCGAGTCAGAGAAAGAGTTCAGTTTAATTAATGGTGTATAAGGTACTGAACGGACTGACAGCATCATACTTGACTGCGTGAGGGACAATCTTACTCAAGAGACAACTCCAGCTCAGGTCGGCCAAGTCTGATTCGTCGAACAGTCTGTACGATTGCTGCTATATTTGGTTACAGGGCTTCCAATGCACCGGGTCTACATTTCTGGAATGACCTATTTTTATCAGAAAGCGATTATGAAACCTTTAAGAAAAGTCTAAAAACATTTCTATTTAAAAGAGGCCATAAACTTTATCAAGATGTAAAGCGCCCTTGGGGTGATTTTACTCACGAAACGGCGCTCAGAAAAATTGACCTTTTTTATTATGGAAATATTTATATCGATTTATTGAATGCCTGCTTATTGTCAAGGAAACTGCGATCAGCTGTTGTACAACAGTACATTTCATCACGTGACCCAGGCTTGGCAGCGATAAAACAAACAATAACCATTATAATAAATGGTTACCGAAAGCTTAGATCGTTTAGTTACAAAGCAATTAATTAAGCCCTGTAATTCGATATCAACCTCGAACGGAACAGTTGTGCAATTTGCGTGGCTTCGATGGGAAGTTATTCAATCAATCAATTTTAAGGAACCCTGTTTTTCCTAAAAACTTCCTATAAGTAATTACATAAAATTTCTAAAATTATTTACCTTTAAAATCCAGTCAAGATGTTCAGTGAACTGCACGATTCTATCATTTTAACGACCTGAAACAAATAATGAAAACAATATTTAATATAAAATATTAATTTGATAATGCATGTTTGAAAATGAAATAAGTATACCAATAGTTTTATTTTTAATATTTATTAGGTTAAAGGTAATACATAATCACTTAACTTTCTTAACTTAACTACATACACATTATATTAATTAAATACATACATACGAGTACATGTTATTCTTAACGATTTTAATACTTATATTAATATTATAATTTTTTTAATTTAATGTAAATCAAATTAAATAATGTTATTATTAAGTTCTGGAAGCATTTTAGTTTTTATTACTGTGACCATTCAAGGCCATTTTTAAACTGCAGTTAATCCACATTGTGACGACTTATTTATATGATTATATTTACTCCCACCCCATTCTAATTTGGACGGTTTTTTTTTAAATAATGATTTATTATCGCTTAAACCGACTTAGTTAGAAAATAATTAAAATTCTGAATTCTGTGAGGTTTTCACATTTTTAATGTGTTTTTACTCGTATTTAACTGACAATGTTATCTTAATTGATTTATTTAAATGTGTTGTATTGTTTTGATAATGTGAACATACTGAGAAGCGGTGAGCATATAATTTTCCTTACTTTATTAATTAATGTTATATTAGGGTCATTAGTTTGTTTGTAATTTCTAATTGTTCAAGTAAATTTAATCTTAGGCCCTTTCTTTCTATATGTAAGGGTTTAGGTTTGTTGTTGTCAAGCGGGACGTGATTATTTACTAAGAGATGTTCTGCGAATTTTGAAGAAGTGCTTTTTATTTTTATAACATCTTATAGGTATAGCTGCAACTACCCTCAAATACAGTTCTTCAATGTCTAAGAAAAACAAGTAAATGATTACAGCTATTAATTGATATTAAGTCTTAATGAATTTTGAGTTCAGAAGGTACGTTACTGTATCATTACAAGTTTCATATAATATGTTAAAATGTACAATTTGATGAATGCAAAGGTTTCTATCGATCCGTTTGATATACTGCAGTGGTCCCGTGCCTCTCATGCATATAATACATGCCAAAGAGAGCATTTACTTGTTCTCTCCAGACATTGAAGAACTGTATTTGAGGGAAGTTGCAGCTATTCCTAAAAAAAAAAACGTTGTATTTAAATACCACTATCTATACGAAGGTCGACATCGCTTCAGTGCTTCAATAAGTTCTGCAGCGAATGGTTTCTGACTGCACAGTCAGCCATACATCATTGATAAATAATGAAATGGATAATTGCAAAAATTATGTAATACTTAAAAATTAAGTATGTATAATAACCTATTGACAAATAAATATTATTATTAGTATTATTATTAACAATCGTGAAAAGTAAAAATATTCTTGTTCATTTAATTTCGTAACAATTTCCATTAAATTTATATTAAATTTTTATTAAATGGCGTAAATAAATATTCAAATATACACTTTCTCACGATATTCCATAAAATAGTGTCAATTTATGTCAAATAGGTATTAAAAATGTATCAAGGATTTTCTCGAATCGATTCAGACCACTCTCAAAAATAGGTCCTTCAAAGCCACGGTCTTCTATTAACATTTCATAAAGGCTCGAATAAGTCACTTAGCCAATTGACAATATAAAAGTGCGTAAAACTCTTTGTCTCAGCACCCTGAACCTTGGCGAATAATTCACTTTTCTTTTTACTGGTTTTCTAATGAAATAATATACTTTTCTGCTTCCATTAATTATCTCTTGGGCCTAATCGATTCATAGCAAACTAGCACTCTGCATTAATCAATTGATAAGAAAGGAGAGGACAAAGGAATGAAATAATTAAACGAGCAAGGTAGGAAGGAGGAGATCCTTAATAAATAATATTTACTAATGCCTTAAGCTTCGTGTCCGACGATACAAATTCAGGTAAATTGGCCTTTGAAGAACAAAAAGTACAATGTGTTGAACGGATTAATTAATAGAAATTGGTAAACATTTTATGTCATATTGGCTTATTTTTTATTTCTTATTATTCTCATTCACGTAAATGATATTACAAGGAAACTCACAAAACACACATAATTTTTAAAAACATAAGAAATATTTTATGTTAAAATGATGTTAAAAATGTTTACTATGCGCTATGCCACTCCCGCCACAAATATGGCATTCTAGGATGGGAATCAGCAACTATTAACCAGACGAAACAATTGTCTAAAACACAAAAGAGTATTATAAAAACCATTTTAAAAGTCCCATAAGAACGCCAACAAAAGAAATTTTCAAATATTTTGCTAACATCAGTTAAAAAAATTACAAAGGTATCAAGAAAATTTGTATTGTTTTTCTTAGTACCCCTCACTAGTGATTCCTGTGCTGAGGCGGACTAGGTTTTATTTAAAAAAAAACTGATTATTAAAGCTCCTATGCATTTCTTTTCAAAATTCTTCAAAATTTTTCAAAGTTCAGATTTTTGAAATCATTTGCCTTTGGCGGTTTTTTATTTTTATGTTAATGGCCGGTGGAAGTGAATTTCATAATTTATTTATAATTCGTTTGTCCAAAAGTAGTTTTAAAATTAGGAATATACATAAAATTATTATGGTTCGCTTTAGCGTGATGAAAATTAAGTTTCTTCAGTTTTTTTGAATTTTTGAACTGTTAGATTACAACACTCTTAGAATAGATATTTTGGATTCTAGGTACTGCAAATGATTTGAAAAGTTATTTTGTTTGCGTTCTTATGGGGCTTTTAAGATAGTCTCCATAATACCCCTTGTGTTTTATATTTTGTTGGGTGTATATTGATAATGTACGTCTACAATACTCGTAGTTTATTAATAGGTACCAAATGGACGCATCGGGACAGTGTTCATATTAACATCATTTACATCTGAATATTATTATTATTTTAATTTTAATATTATTTTTTGTTTTCCATTTTATTGATTAACTTAGTATATGATGCACCTTTACACTATCTTAGTCAGTGTGAACGCAAACAAAAATATAAGTTTTTTTTAAATAATGAAAATTCTTCATACTTTGCCATCCATTAAAACGTTAAAATTACAAATAATATAGACTGCCTAATTTCTTCCTTACTTTCCTACGAAATTCTCAGTAAACAAAAGCCAAAATAACTGTTAGCCTCGTTATGATATTAATGAATTAATCATCAAAAATATATAAAAGTTAAAATAAAACGACCACTTTGTTTTAAGTAAAAATTATAACGTCACGTCATCACTGTACAGAGCCCGCAGATACTTTAATAGTACACAACTGCTGATCTTGTACAAATTGCAAGTGCGCCCCAGTGTAAAATTTGGCAGCCACCTCTGGTCGGGAGCCCCAAAATATCTGAAAAAAACACTCGACTCGGCGCAGAAACGGGCGGTCCGTTCGATAGATCTTAACAAACGGATTGCGATCTTTGAAGCGCAGACGTCAGGTGGGAATGCTGTCCTTGTTTTACCCATATTTTAAAGTAAGATGCTCTGAAGAACTAGCGTCATTGATCCTTTCGGCACCGGTGCATACTCGGGAAACACGCCAAATGCGCCCCCACCATGTCGCTACTATTACTCGTTCTTGTGTTCAACAACTTGGCTGTGGAATGATCTACCGGCCTCTGTGTTTCTTCCCTCCTACAACATGAGTCTATTCAAACTCAGGTTCACTCCTACCTATCCTCTAAAAGACCCTCCACACAGCATCCCCAAAGATGATATATGCCTTCAGGGACATTATTTCCCTCAGGGCCTCTTGAATAGTTACTGTAAAAAAAATCACAGAAATTACCGCTTCATATAAAAATATATGAAAGTGTTTAACAACAACGGTGTTTTATTTTAACGAGTTAAAAATAAGCCATCTACATCAACTTTCTCGATTTCATTCCTTAAAGTCCAAGGTTTACAACCTTGGACCAGATCGAGGACTCCTGGCGTTCACATACAGTTCGAAGTTCGACCCTTTTGGGTTTTCTCAAACACCCTTAAGAGATATCGATTTGGAATCAACATTACATAATAAAATGAACACATATTACGTTAGAGTGTGTTACATAAATTTTGTAAAAGTTAATCCAACTAAACAAATATATTGCCTTGCGATGTCGGACACTTGGAGTGTGTAGCCTCTTCCATAAACATTCATTATTAATCCTATCGCCATATTGAAATTAGGATTTTCAGTGATTGAGAGTATTGCGATCAAGTGATTTAATTTGAATTCTGAAAATAATTTTCATTAAAAGCGTTATTTGATCCGTTGCGAAATTTCGGGTTGCTTTATTATTTTTTTAATACTGCCATAGAATCCGATTATTTCCAAATATATATTACGTATTTGCGCCGAGTGGAAAATTTTAATTTTGTATTTGGTTACCTGTACGTTTTTCCTCCACCCTCTTTTCATCCCCCCTATTCGTTGTCGGCGTTCGACAGTATAATATTTAATAGATTGTCTTTGTCAGAAGTAGATGAATAAATAAAAGCAATACAAAAAAGATATGTTTTTTAAATAAAATGAGTTTATCTGTCATATTTTTTTTACAGTAAATCCACACAGCATTATTTTCCTCAAGGGCTATATCATCTTTGGGAATGCTATGTGGAGGGTCTTTTAGATGATAGGAAGAAGCAAACCTGGGTCTTGAAGAGATTCATGTTGTAGGAGGGAGAAAACACAGAAACCGGCAGATCATTCTTATTTCATTTAATTTTTTTTTTTTTAAATTTTCTATTTCCACATCATGTAATTTATTCTGATGTATTATTTTATATGGCAGACAGAGTGTTGCACTCGGCGCTTTGTTCAGCTGAAATAAACACATTATTATTATTATTATTATAATACATGTGTACCTTTTTAATATTATTTGTAAATGTCCATGTAAAAGCCTGTAATGGACGTAAGTAAATAAATCAATAAATGAAGTAAATAAATAAGCCCTCTAGGTATGTCAGTGTTTTTTTTTGTTTATGCAATTTAAATATAATTTTTTTCTTTGAAATGTGACCATGTAAATAATAAGAATCAACAACATTTATTGGTTTGTTCTAATTTTTTCCTTCTTGTGAAGCATTGCATTGTCCAAAGGTACTTCATATTTATGAGAAAGGTAGTAGGTAGGCTTTGATATATATATATATATATATATATATATATATATACCTACCAGTGGCGTATATTGCTCTATAGCCAAGTGTAGGCTGTGAGTAGCTTTTCAAGTTTGAGTATAAATTAACACATTTTTGTGCTTCACCATATTTTGTATTTTCAAATGCTTAACAATTACAGCCATTAATTAAAAAAAAAGAATTTAATAAAATCGCTTTAAATTTCGCATTAAGATACGGCCATTTAAAAAAAAATTATTGTAAAACAAGAGTCCTAACTACTCCCAACCGTCTGGAACCAGTGAGACTATGATATTCTCAATTGAGGGATGTTGTGAAGCTGAAGGTGTCGAGGAGAGGAAATAGATGGGGAAGTACAAAATGTTAGTAAGTAAATATTTCATATTAATTTGTTTATAATTTGTCTATTCTTACATTATTGTGTTCTACGTTTAATCATTTGTCTATACTTAACATTATTATTTTTTATTTTTTTGTATATTCGACCCCTTGTACTAACAAGGTTCCATCTGACACGGTAATGTTATACAATAATGAGCCTCAATGTTACCCTCTATAGGGCATATTATCGCATGACATTGCTGTGTCAGATGGAACCTTGTTATTCCAAGGTGTCGTATTCCCGATGAGAAAAGCTTCGCTTTCGAAACATGTTGTTATGTATATATTAATAAAGTGGTGATTACAAAGTAATTTTTAATTCATGTATTAATAATGATGCCACAAACTGAATTCCAATCTTTTGATTAAATTATTATGATTATTTTTATGACTGGTACCAACAGAAGTAGATATTGGTGTGGTAAGTATTGGCTCTAAAACACAGTTTCTGATCCAGTACCATTATGGGAACAGAGCTGTTAGATAAAAATATGAGAATTGTTGGATTTTGGAATAATGTGTCGTGGAAATGATGTAATACGTGTTGTTTGTGGCAAATAAACAGAACTGTGAAGAAAATGTAGAAATATTATTTTTAAGATGAAAACTGTGTACTGTGGCACGCAATAATAACACTTCAGGGAAGATAGATGAGGTTTGTGGAGGCCTTCATCTAGCTGTAGATTTATTACAGCCGATGCTGTTTTAGTGAGACAAAAACATATTTATATCGAGTTTACACAATAAATAAAAGAAACAAAGGGGATATATAGCAAGGACGCGTGCCAAAACTGTCGTCGAGATAGTCCAAACTGCACGAACTATCGATACGGCGGAGCCAATGAAAAGGAAGATAAAGATCTAAAGAGGTAGAAAGAAACATTTACATTTCATCTACGCTGTTTCTATTACCTATCGTTTACAGTATTATTACGGCCTTGCTCGGGCTTTTTTTGTAATATATTTATGAAGTTGTGAATTCTTGTTTGTCGTTTCGGTGCTATAATTGATTTGACAGCGATCTACTATATCTGAGCAAAGAAACAAAAAATATTCAGATGAAAATTTAATTTCATTCCAAAATTTATTTTACCAAAATATATTTAAATAAAAAATAGTTCTTATTTAGGTACCTACTTGTAATTTTTAAAATCTACACAAACAAAACTTCTTTTTTTGAATATGTAATCTGTGGCTAACCGGATTGGTATATCTATGGGCTAACCTAAATAAAACACGGCGGCTTCAATGTTTTCATACTAATTTTAAAACATTATAGCAATAGTTTTACATATTGGATTTCGTTCAAGCTAAATCTTTCCGGCGCTAATAAAATAAACTGTACTATTTTCAGCGAAATCGGTTTCGTAATTTTTCAGAAAATCCAGGACAGACAGACAATCGTTCATTTTTATATATAGAGATATACTGCTTTTAAGAGAGTAAAGTGTGGGCTAGAAGTTCACATACACCAAAGATCGACGTTCAACTAAATACTGCTATGTGCACGGTGAGTAGAACACTTCCCTCCACCCCAATACAATGGCTCCCTGTCCTCTCGAATATCGCACTGCCTACTGTAAGACAAGAGATAGCAACCCTCAGGGAATACAAAAATGCCATGATTAGTAAAATTCCGCTTCAAGATGACCTTGTAAGCCTCTCGGCCAACCGCCTGACATCCAGGAAACCTTTTTGGACTGAAGGTAAGAGACTACTTCTATAACGATACTCTCCTGAAGGGCGAACTCAGTAGCAGATCTTGGACGTAAAAAAACAAGCACCTTGTTGTAGACCCTACTATTAAATTGCCAAGGTTATCTCTTCCTCGGAAAGTGGGAACCTCATTAAACCACATCGTATATGATGCATACATAAATGGGGTGTAAAGGATTCTTACCTTTGTGAATGTGGACATATTCAAACTTCAGAACAAAAAGTAAGAATGTCCCTTTCATCAGTTTCCCTATGGCACATCTGTGCCAAACCAAGTGACTCCCGATCCCGTAGACTCGTTGAATAACCTCAGTATCCCACTATGACCTCCTCCAACTATTCTCCACCATACAAAGAAGAAGAAGAGTGTAAAATAAGGATTTGTAAAGTTACAGATGGATTCAGAGTGATCGATTTAAAATTCTGCAGTAAATTGAATGACAAATGCGGGCTATTAATCACTATTCGCAATGCGAGGCGTCAATGAGTTATATTAGATTTTGGGGAAAAAAAATTACGACCCCTTTGTAATACCCAACATAAATCGGGCGCACGATTAAAACGATTTATTGATGAATTTAGTTTAACCGATTTATATTCATTCTTTTGATAACTATGTACCTTCCTACTCTAAAACCACTCGGTTCTAGACAATGCAGTATCACGTCAGTTTTATAACCATTTGTCAGATTATGGATGTATTTTGAAATTATGCATTGTTTCGTGTTTAATTAGTAGAACTCCATTTTCTTTTAAATACAATGTTAATCAAATTTAATTATGTTATTATTTAGTTCTGTAAGTATTTTAGTTTATTAAAGACCGCAGTTTGAAAATGGCCTTGATTGCCGAAACATCTGTCACAATAATAAAAACTAAAATACTAGCAGAACTTAATAATAACATTATTAAATATGTATTTACGTTACATTAAAAAAGGTAAAAATAAAAACAAATTGAAATATAATATAATTTTTCCGCTTGAAATTTAATTTCGAATAAATTCGCTGTTTATGAACGTATTACTTAATTAAATTCTCCTTTTGAAAGAAAGTCATAACACAAAGTTAATATATAAGAAGAATTTATTTTACACCGCTGTTTTTAATATATAAATATCTACATGTTTCAGAACCAAAGCTCCCCCCATCAGGATAAACAGTATATTAGTATATTGTTTATTCTGATAGGGAAGCTTCCCTTCTAAAACATGTAGATATTTATATTTTAAGAACAGCGGTGCAAACAAAGTTTTACGTATTAATTTCATTAATAATGCCGACACAAAATAATTACACGACTTTCGAAGAAATAAGATAATGCCGCTCGCCAATGTTTTTTTCTTGTAAACTAAAAAACCCATTTAATTTGACAAACATATTTTATGGTTACTGTCACTTCACTTTTTTTTCGGCAAATTGGCAACCTTTGATCAAAATGCTAAATGCTGTGTCAAAGAAATAATTCAAATTATTCGGGAGCCTTTCTTAATCTTTATTCAGAAAGAAAGTTTGGTGTTCTCTCTTTCTAAAAGTGTGTAAATCATATATCTTACCATAATAGAAAAGGAGAAATAATGACTTTTAAGAGGACGTGTTACTTAGTGGCAGATATGTCACTACATGAGACTACTGCCATAGATGTTTCGTGGCAAATACGCCAATACATAACACGAATAGTTCAAATTTCTCTAGAAAGCTGGTTACAAACTCCTTATCTTCGAGGTTCAAAAATACTGTACCAGACGTAATATGGCACACAAGCGAACTGTAGAGGCCGACTGATCCCAATCTACGGAGCGAGGCTTGGAAGGGAGGTAGCACTCCTACCGTTCCTTTTGCAAGGAGGAACGGTACTGACGACAACGACTTTTGTTAACCTTGTCTGAGACAGCTGCTTATTGGGTCCAGTCCGAGGCAGTAGTCCGATGGAGGTAAGCAGTGGTCAGAGTAAAACAAGGCGGGTGGTTCAGAAGTCAGAGCGGGCGGTGGAGATAGAGAAGTACTTGTCAGGCTGGCGGTCGAATACTAACTGCCGCAAACTGGCATTTGCAGGCTATTTATGGTGTTCTACCAAGCGCAGACCGCCGGGGGTCATGTGGATACCTGGCAAGTCTGTCTCCCTCCCACTAGCCGTACCGCTCTAACGTTTTTATTCAGTCATTTAAGTATGAGCGGTCGGTGGAGAACAAGCTCGCCACAGACCGCCCGTTACATATATTAACAAACAATATTTTAATCACAAGTGTGTCGCGTCAAAACATTCCGGGAGACGTCCGATACAAATACAGATGACGTAATGTTTTTAGTGCATTGGATAGATTATTGTTGCGACTATTGTACTTATTTAAAAATTTAAATGCAGATGTCATAAATGCATTAGGTACAAAGGTTTGTTTTAAATCTATATTAAAATCTATGTAAAGGAAATACACCTATATAGAACAGAATAGGAAAAACTTAGGAAAGCATTTCAACATGTTCCTTTACTAAATACGTCGATTTTTTATATATATTTTTTTATATTTGGGTATCGAAATCAACGAGGTCTCTGTAATAATAAGATAAATAAATCTAGTCTTTTGAACGTCTGCATTGAAAGTGATCTATCTAAATAAATATTTCATTCAACACTCACAAACAATGTCACCTTTACACCCATCTATCGACCATTCTCGCGTCAGCCGCCACTCACAGTCATCCAATTATACCACCCATAGCCAAAAAACTCGCACAAAAGACAATTTTCATTCTTAGGCCCAAAACTATACAACCTGATAATTGGAACATTAAAGGCGTTTTTTGTCGGAAAATCATCAGTGATTGGCTTCACCAATTAGGGAGAAAGGAGAGTAAACTCATATTCTTCACAAGTAAAACTATTAAAAAAAAAACAATAAAAAACAAGATAATAATACAAAAAAATTTCATAAGTTTACCTTATTTATTTATATTTTGTGGGATTATTTAATATTAATTAATCAATATTGTTTAAAATTATTTTTTATTGTTGGTCCTTTTGTACTCACATTTGGTTTATTTCAATTTAGTTTCCTTTTTTACGCTTAAATACCATTATGGGTTTAATTTCATCAAATAAATCATAAAAGTTTATACGAACAAAGGCATATTGTACCATACTTTTATCAGAGTATAAATTCTTTCAGTAAGATCAATTCTATGGTACAAAATTATATGTCAGCACATTAATAACCCCATATATATTCCAAATATACTAGAGCACACACATAATACTCGTCTCAATTTTAATGAATGATTAATGGTTCCTAAGCCTAAAACCAAATATGGACAAAGAATTTTAGATCACATGATTCCTAGTTGTATAAATATGTTAACCGCTGAAATAAAAAAAATTGTATTATAACTAAACAATAAATAAACACATTGAAAATTTGGCTAGCTGAAAGAAGCTATTCGTATTAGAAATAAGGAAATATTATTTTATTTATTTTTTTAATACATTTTTGTTGAAATATTTTAGAGTAAGATTCTTCAGAAATATGTATGTTTTAACTTTGTTACATATGTTTTTTTAATGTTTTTATTTGTATATATACATATTTTATAACCTTGTCTATAAATTTTATGTTTTAAATAAGAAACTTCCGTTATACAAACTACAAAAAAGTAACAATTATTTTTATAAACAATAATTGTTAGCCTGAAACACTCATCCAAATTGAAAAAACCTTCCGAGCAAAGATAAATATCGCCGGCAGGACTCGAACCCACACCCTTCTAATATCCGGTCAGATGCTCTACCATTGAGCTACGTCAGCTTATCGCAAACCCGCCAAGTTAATCAATATATACTAATGTTTCATTCAATAATTACGGTTTTTTTTATTATATTTCACCTGTAAACAACCAACTTTATTTGTATGAGGAAGGCTTGTAACGGCTAAATCCCTCACTAGGTGGCGTCGAGACAAATTATGTCTTCATTTTATTGGTGAAGAATGTTTTGATGAAAAAAAAAAAAAAGACTTTCTTTTATATTCTATACATACAATGTCGGCTGTCCTAAAACGGGAAATCATCGTAGTTGGACAGTCAAAGCATTCTTTAAAGTGTATATTGTTTACTAAATAAATAAAATTAAAACACAACTTAAATTGTAACAAGCATGCTATTTCATTGTATTTAAGGTCAGTGCCTACACGTCTTATGGCATCGATAATTAAATAATACGCGCATTTAGGTTATTCAAATTTAACTAGTGAATTTCCTGGGGCTAATGTTAAGTTCCCAGAATTATCTCGTTTTACAAAGGAGCAGGGATTACGGTAGTCGGCATAATGTATAAGATTAAGAACTGCTCACTTTGATTGTTTTGATGTGTAGCCCTACTCGTGGGAGGAAGACGCAGGATTATAAAGTAATTGTGTTGAGAAGAAAGGGAAGATTATTTGAGAAGACCGTTCATTAAACATAAGGCGAAAATAGATCTGAGAGCTTACGCTATTGTTAAGATATTCTAATTAGGTGAACTTTTACATTATTTTAAAGTTGCTTACTTTACATACTCGTAGGAGGCCAAGAGGAAAATAATTTCCCTCAGGGTCTGCGTTGAGGGTTTTTTTAGGAAAGGAGGAAGATGAAGTTTTGTGAAGGAAAAGCTATGAGGGGTGGGTAGGAATCTGGGGGTCAGTATGTCCAGGTGTGACGGACGTATTAATCTTCTACTGCAGTGAGGGCGATGGGTCGAGAGAGTCTGGTAAGAGAGGTCAAAGGGTCTCACTATACCGGCCTCTCACGATACGCCGCCAAGACGTGGACAAACCTCACCCCATCAACCCGGGAAACCCCGCTAATTCACCAAACATTAAAAATCACTTGTAGAATTTGAAAAATATTTTTTTCTTTTAACATTACACGGAAAGTTTGTCAATTTTGGTGAATGCTATGTGGAGGGTCATTTTAAATAAAGATGCAAAGATTTCCCTAAAAGCAAACCTTCAATTGGAGAGGTACCAGAAGAATGAGAAGAAGGAAACGATATGATTTTTTTTTTGGATTTCTGAGGAAATCAAAATGTTCTACATACTGTATATAAATGATAATTTTAAATATGTATCAATTTAATTTTTTTTTTGCAACAGATAAAAGATAAGTCAAATGTTGATGAAAATATAGTATTGTGAAAAAATCATCACTCAAAAGCAACAGTGGGATGTTTTGAAAAAAACTGTTAATAGATAGATGATATTAGGATTATTAGGTGCGACTAGACAAATCAATAAATTAACAAAATAATAAAACGAATCAACTATTTTTTAACCTCTGGTGCGCCAGCATGGCCGATCAGCAACGCAAAATTTGTATCCGTTGAACGCCAGCGTAGTCGATGGGCAACGCAAAGAACATACTTTATTTGTTTGGGATTTTCGACCTTAAAAAATATTCGTCGCTTACGAAATTAAACTACATTCGTTAGCCAACAAAATAATAAATTGATAGGAATTCTTGCTTTTTGTTTTTTGACATGCCGCTCGTCTGGAATTTAAAACAAAATCATTCCTAACGCCCAGATCTTTTTTGTTTTATTCTATAAAATCTTCTAAAATGTAAGTAAATAAGTGTTTTTTTTTTAATTATATTTATTGAGCTTCAAGAAAATATAAGAATATTTACGTAATTAATTTATTTTTATTTTTTATACCATTTGAGAGTTTTTTTTCCCTGAATAGAAGTAGCAATCCTAGGGAAACTGCTAATAATATATATAATTTTTATGAATATATAAACACATTATTTGGTAAGACGGAACAATTACAAAAACATTATTTTGCAAAAAACAAGTAAGTTATTACGAAAATAGACAGCCGGTGCATGGTGGGCCGCGCGGAGATTTACCCTCGGCACACGACGGGATAATTAGACCATAGAAAGTAGGCGTTCCAAAGGTTAATTATAAATCTTGTATTTAAACTAGATTAAATTGTTTAATAATATTAATATCTCTAAAGAGTTTTAACACGACATCTAGTCATATATTACTTCGGGGTGATGAAACAGTTTTCTCTGAATGAAGTGTTATTTATCAGAGATTTTGCATGGTTTAAGTTCGTCTAGGGGCCCTCGTGGCTGCCGGCTGCTTTTTACAGCCGCTCCTGGTTTATCTTGGAAATTTGGGAAGTTTTTAATTTTCCCGGTGTAAAAATAGCATAAAATAACTGCAATATTTTTTAGGTTACATTTATAAAAAAATTACATAATTTTAATGCTGCAGTCTCGAGCTTAAATCAAGTGTATAATAAAAACCCAAATATTTCAAATATTTTGAGTTGAAATCTGCTTAATTCTTCCGAATTAACGCATCGGGCATCAGTCACATCTGGCGGTCGGTCGTCACCACATGTACTAGTGAAGTGCCAAAAGTGAAAAGAAACGGCTATTTGGGCTACGGTGGTTGTAAAAAATATTGTATACAAACGGGAAGTACTCGACCAGGGGCTGCTCTGCGACCTGCTGTGGTCCGACCCCGACAAGGACACCGCCAGCTGGGACGAGAACGAGCTTCACTTTCACCTTCGTCATTGAGATAGTGGCCAAGTTCCTCAACAAGCACGACTTTGACCTGATCTGTCAGGTGCATCAGGTGGTAGAGGACGGGTATGAGTTCTTTGCCATGAAGCAACTGGTCACCCACTACTCCGCGCCCAACTACTGCGGGGAATTCGATAATGCAGGAGCAATGATGAAGTGCTCCTTCCAGATCCTGAAGCCGGCCGACAAGCGCCACCTGGCGTACGTGCAGACCAACACCAACCGTCCCGTCACGCCGCCAAGGCGCGTCACCAAGATAAGAAGATTTTGAGTGCCCTATGGATCAATCCCCCCGGCCACCATCCTCCCCTGCCGCTCCCCCCTTTTAAGAGTATTCTTTGTTATTTATCCTAAAAAATATTGTTAATAATTCATTGTCTTAGCTTAAATACATTTTTGAATGTAATGGAAATAATCACTCTATCATTTGTATTAGCGTCTTGCAATATATCGTAAGGAATAAATACAGTTAGCTTCTTTTTTTTTAATTTAACATTCAATTTAGTTTTGATAATTTAACTGCATCTCTTTATATGGTCTATAAATAATGTGTTATTTTAATGTGTAATGATAGCCTGTCCAAAAAGAGAAAATAAATGTAAAAAAAATAAAAAAAATTCGTAGAACAGACGTAATATAAGAATAGGAAGTAATATTTGTAGGTACCTTGAGGTGATTTTTCACAAAAACGGCGCTATAAAAATAATCTGATTATTATTATTATTAATCACTATGAATTCTTCGCGACATCCGAAGAAGAAAATAATAATATTCCACGAGACCTCCACTCTAAAATAAGTTATGTTTTCCCGGTACAGCTGTGACGTGACTCTTCGAGTCATCTCCAAGACAAACTTTGACTGTATGCCTTTCGTGAGACAAAGCATCAAATTTAATAGCTACCAACACTTCCACACGGTTCTCTCATGAAGATTTTATGCAGCATTATATTCCGCAAATGCTATCAGGACTCCAGAGGTTGTCAAAAAGGTTTTCCACAGAAATTATTGCATTGTCTAAAACTTACATAGTGAAATAAAATGTAGAGGAAAATACATTAGTTAAGACGTCTACAGTTTTGTTCAAAGGATAGTGCTCTAATAAAACAACTTCTATTTATATAAGTATCCAGTTGTTTATTTTGTATACAAATCTACAGTTTTATTCCAAGCTATATGAATTTTTTCACATTTGACTTTAAAAACAAAAGGAAGGTCACTGTATGCATGAGATTTTGAAAAACTATTCAGATCCCTTAAAGCAGATTTGGTATTTCTTGATAAAATTTTGGACACTTTATGTTAAAATAAGAGGAAAATTACTAGGCAGGGGTACAGGTGGGGACAAAACAACATAACCTCCTCTTATTTTTAACATAAAGAGTGCAACATTTTATCAAGAAGTACCAAAAACCTGGTATAAGGGATGCGGCTAGTTTTTCGAAATCAATGCGGACAGTAACCTTTTGCTGGTCTTTAGGCGATACGGGACATGACACTACCCTACTTGTCGGAACCGTGCACTCCAAACGATGTCAATACTAGGCAATCATCTCTTCGATAAGCATCTTCAACGGCCATAGGAAGACTCTCAGTACCCAAACGCAATCGCAATACCAATTTCGGAGACGAAGCTTTTGCAGTAGCAGGCCCAAAAGCCTGGAACACACTCCGTTCACATTTGCGAAAGATCGGGAGCTCTACTGAATTCAGAGGAAAACTAAAGACTCATCTTTTTAAATTATTGTACCCAGAATAATGACCGCATGGTTTAGTGGCGTTTTCGAGTACTCGGTCCAAGGGAATCACTTATATATCTATTTACCTTCTACCTCCAAGATTACCTTATTTAATTCAATAACATTTATCACACTTCTACTTTTCTATGCTTTACCACTGACAGCACAAGCAATAATCATAACAGGCATTTGTAATATTATAAATATGTATGTTAGTTATAAGACTCTAATTTAAAGTCAGATTTGTAAGTCATGTTGCAGTATTGTGTATAAAATATGCACTTGATCAAATATATATATAAGTTTTTAATATACGAGGTGTGTTCAAAAGAAAATGTGAATTTTGAATTTTCGAGGGCTGTGTATATTCAATTATCGATTTTTTTTTTGTTATGTTGGTACGCATATATTTATTATATGTTAGCATTATCAGCCATTTTGGATCAGTGGTTTGTTTTTGACAACTGGAAAGGTAAGTCACGTTTTGTTTTTTCTTCGATTTTTTACTTAAAAATATATAGTAAAAAATCGAAAAACATAGATTTTTTGGATTTTTTGAAGAAATGCTGATTAGGACATAGAAAAAAAAGCAAATCTCAAATTTCACATTAATCGGACTGATGATTCCCCAGAAAACGGCTATAAATTTCCGATCAAAACTAGGAAATTCCTCCATAGGATTAATAATTTATAACAATTTTTTTTGTAAAAAGATTAATTTTTTTTGAAGAAGAAGAAATGCTGTGAGGACATAGAAAATAAAGTAAATCTAAAATTTCACTTCAATCGGACTGATGATGCCTCAGAAAACGAACCTAAATAAAAAATCGAAGAACACCCAAAAACCTGACTAACCTTTCCAGTTGTCAAAAACAAACCACTGATCCAAAATGGCTGATAATGCTAACACATGATAAACATATGTGAACCAACATACCAAAAACAAAAATCGATAATCGAACGTACACAGCCCGCGAAAATTCAAAATTCACCTTTTCTTTTGAACACACCTCGTATATTAGGTTTATATGTGTTAGGTTTATATTCTCGTTATATCTACTTAAGTCTTAATTGTAAGGCACTAGCTATAACTTTTAGTGTTAAGTCACTAGCTATTATAATTCATAGATTTAAGTCACTAATTATAAGTCTCAGTAGTTAATCGATAGTTGTAAATCTTACTTGAAAGCCATTAGTAATAAATTTTAAATGTAAGGTATTAGTTATACGTCTAGGTGATATGTTATATAAATTATTTGTAAAGCGCCCTTGTGGTGATTTTTCCATGAAATTGGTGCTATAGAAGTAATCCAATTATTATTTCAATGCCCCATCGTATAGTTAATGATACGATGGGGCATTGAAAAAAAATAATTTTACAGCTCCCTCGAGGCGATTTTTCAAAAAAACTCGGCTACACAAATCATCTAAATATTATTATTATTATTAATCTGAAAACGTTTATCCAAACCATTAAATAACTCCGAGTAATACCGGGTACTTCAGTTAGTTTTCAACATGTATGTTTCATTTTTTTTTTTATATTTTTTTTTTATTTTAAGAGTCCCACCTGCTCGTAACGCAATAGTGTCTGAAGCCACTAGGACTGTGGGATACAATTGAGATATGTTATGAGGCTGAAAGGATCGCATTAAGGAAGGAGAAAGGTAAGAGAATTGGTAGGAAGTACCTGGTTATTCGGATCTGCTCACCTAACACGGCTAAAGCTAGTAGAAGCATTGTTTGGTTTCGAATGGCGAATCACCAGGACGATACGAGAGAATCTTCCACCCTGCATAAGCACTATAATAAAAACATCAGTCACGTAGAAATTCTCAACTAGTGTCAATGTATGCAAACCCCTGCAAAGCACATTACAGTGTCATCATAACAAGCTCATGAACTAAGATTGTAGATTCAAGAATTCCACTTCTGAATCACGAAAGTTTAATTTGCTTTTGAGAGATCTTCAAGAATGTCAAATGGAGAGTAATTACGACAAAGTTTAGCTCAAACAATTGGATTCGATTAATTGCAACCGTCAAACAGTGTCTTCCTTACAATGAGTCAGTGAGGAACTCCATTAAGTTTGTTTGATTCATTAAGTTTCCCGCGCGTTTATGAGTTCCCTAACTAACTATATAACCATCGCGCTATTTCTTCAGCGGTAGGCAGCTAAAATGAGCTGCCACTGAATTCTGTCTAAGCAGACACTACTTGTTTCATTCGAATTCATAGATCAACTCATAAATACTAGTATTTTTTGTACGAATTTTACAGTAATCATAACGTCCGGCATTTTATATATTTTATTTGGGTAAAACAGCACGTAATGTCAATTTTAGAATTAAAGAACATTTAGTTGTTAAAATAGCCACGGTTTTTCGGAATTGGCCAACCATCTAATTGAAAAATATCTCATCTATAATCATATCACTGGCGCTAATACTCAACACAATGGTTTTGGCATTAGATAAGATAATTTAGAAGCTTTGGAAATAAACTATTACGTACATTGTTAAATTTAATTGTTTATTTAATTATAGTATTTCGGTAAACTTAACAATTATTTTAAAATACATTCGTTTTTCACACTCATACATTTTCAGTCCTCTTTACATTAAGCAGTTCCATGATCCTCTTCTTCTAATATACGGTAATCTATTTCTATTTACATTACAGGTTTCATATTTATGTAATTTTTATTAAAAAAAATATTATTCATAAATATTTTGGCATTTGGTTATTCAGAATTTTATTTATAAAAATTAACATATTGTACAGCAGACTCTTTTTTATAGGAACCTAATCGAGCTCTTCTCTCATTTGATTGGATCTTGTTTATTTGCCTTTCCTTAGTACACATCTCATAGGTCTGTTTTGAATAATTTCTAACTTCTTTAGATTTCTTTTAAGTGTCATAGAGAAATAGTACAAATGTGGAGAAACTATAGTTTTATAAATCAATAAAAAATTACTTTGTAATCACCACTTTATTAATATGAATATATCAACATATTTCGAAAGCGACATTTTCCTCGTCAGGAATATACTGAATACTAAAAAATAATAATTTCAAGTTTAGACAAATGATAAAAATAAAACACAATATTGTAAGAATAGACAAATTAGAAAACGTAAACGAAAATTGATTAAAGTAGGTAATAATTAATCAATAACGCAAATATATATTTTTTATAAAAAACAGAATAAAAAAATTATATTAGAAATTATATTTACTATTAATATTAATATGAAAATAAATTCAAGAGAGAGCAATTTAGAAAAAAAAATAACATGTTTTTGTAAATTAGCTTTGCAGTGTTTCTAAGTCTTCCAGGAAAATTGACCTTTTTTATATACGTAAACCATCATTCCAGGAATACATTAAACACAGTGAGTACACAGCAAAGACAAAGCAAAGAGCAATCAGAATGGAAATTACAATGCGAAACATAAGAAAATTAGAATTCTTCACAAATTTAACACAACATGTTTCAAAATATTGGTTTTTACTTCATCCTGGGACATATCAAAGGAGCCAACAACTTCACAGAATCCATTAGCATGGACTAGAAGTAACATGTACGAGTATATTTATGGTAGAGAATATTATTTGATAGTTTGTTGTTGTAACCGCATTGTGAAATAGAACGTACTGCATAGTGTATGCACCAGGCCTGTATAAGTACAACGTTATGGTTTGCTCGCCTTCGCGGGTTTATCCTATGTCTTTTTACAACTTTTTAAATCCATTCTTATTTTCTCTTCACCTTTACATCGTTACATGACCGCACATGTAATCACCACACTCACGGCTCGATGATATAATTTCCACAGCAAAATACTTGAGATTTTCGTCCTCGACATAGCGATGAAATTTCAGCAGCTTTCAGTCTACTTTCTTCAGTTGGCGATGAAATTTCAGCGGCTTCCCTGAAAATGGCGCCGAATTTCCGCGGATCCGGAAGTTTTCCTTTCAGATCATTATCTCAGCTGAATGAGACAGGAAATGGGTGGGGCCTTCAAAAGTTCTTCCTTGTAGGTAGGTACGTACTCTTCGGCTGGTGATTTTTATTTATTCTTATTGTACGCGAAAAAGCTTCTCCGACGAGGTAGAAACATCAAAGATTTACTTTTTGAAGTTGAGCATTGAAGGTTTACAGTCGGAGATACTGTTGTGAGCTTGTGAAATCTTTGTGTATTTAGTGGAAATACAAAAAATGGAAAAAGTTATAGATGATTGATTTTTTAAAGAATTAAATCGTTTTGAAGATATCCTTAGAAGGTACCTAGAACATTAATATGGTAATGTCTTAAGACAGAGGTCTTGGTTTAAAAATCTGGCAAAAATAAAAGATTATTTAAAGTTGATTTTACTCTAATGGACTACTTTTATATTATGTCACATGATGTTAGATAATATATACTTGATACTTACATATTTGATTAAATTCATAACCTTGCAACAGATCGATATTCAAAAGAGAAATAATGCCAATTTGGCGGGAAATACACAGAATACTGATAAAACAGAACATAATAATTGGCAAGGTTGAGTTAGATTAGTTTTTTCGTCGGTTTTCACGAATTTATCATACTTTTTATCAGTCTTCTGTTTTGTTAGTTCTTTTTTGTCCGATCTATTATTAGGCATTTTTTATAAATTGCACGGCAACGGCACAGTGATAGCATGGTAAGGCATGATGGCATAACATGGAAGCAAAATATATGGGTTTTTTATTAACACGCCTTTAATTTAACACGCCGTTACCGTTAGACATCCAGCTCCCCGTAAAGCCATGGCGGCAATTTTGAAATTGTTATATATAGTTACAAGGATCACTTGATGTGTGAGTCTGCGCTCCAAGTGCCTGCCTGCGCTGACGGTGTGTGTTGTTGATTATTTTATAATACGCGAACATTTCACAAATGCCGTTCACGACCACCGCGTACAGTATAAAAAAAAACGATTGGCGGCACATCATACCGTTGCCGTGCAAAATTATATAAGCGCTCATTAAATTTCACAAATTCAAACATATTCCTTTTTTACAACCGCTTTCACGAATAAAATAAACATCAATCTTGTTTAATCAGTATAAAATTCATTCGTTAAATTATTAGCTCATAAAAGTTTATATATTCCATACTTTTATCAGAGTCTCAAAATTCTTCCAGTAAGAGGAATTGTGTAGTACAAAATTATATTTCAGCACATTAATAACCCTATATACGAGTATAATACAAATAGACTAGAGCACACTTACAATACTTGTCTCAATTTTACTGAAGGATTAATGGTTCTTAGGCATGAAAACAAATATGGACTATGAACTTTAGATTACATGATTCCTAGGTGCATAAATATATTACCTACTGAAATAAATAAAAAAAACTGTATTAAAACTAAACAATTAATAAACATTAATTGATAAACTAAAGTTCTTAAAAACTTAAGACAAGGTTTTTGTGCATAGTTTGTTTTTTTTTTCAATTTGGATGAGTGTTTCAGGCTAATAATTATTGTTTATAAAAATAATTAATAAACACATTGAAATACTTGGCTAGCTGAAAGAAGATATTTGTATTAGATAATAAGGAAATATTATTTTATGTTTGATTTATTGCTTTCATTTATTTTTATTTTTTTAATATACTCGTATTTTTGTAGAAATATTTATGTTTTAAGGTTGTTACATATGTTTTTTTATGTTTTTATTTTATATAGACAAATATATACATTTATATATATTTTGTAACTTTGTTCTTAATTTTTTAGTATTGAATAACGAGCTCCCGTTAGACAAATTACAGAAAAGTAGTTTATCGGGAGTTTTTGCATTTTTATTTTTATTTTGTAAAAAAATATAAAAAAATAAATAATGGGTTTCACAGAATCGTATCACAGCTAAATGTATAAAATTGGAACTTGAATTAATTCTAGGTCTTTAATTCTCGTATTAATAAATATTCGTAGTCATATTAAAATAGAGTTCCATAATTTATTTTCAAAACTAGAAATAATCAATGTGATTTATTTATAAGATAAGTTTCCCCTTTTAATACGTCATAGATAAATTTCAAATACTTTTATTAACTTCGAAGAAAAGATCAAATAAATATGTTAAAAATGTGTCCCTAATATTTTATAGACGGAACTGTAATTTTTCATTCGGGTAATTGTACTCTGTTTTAAATTTTCCGTGAATACTACACTTGAAAATAAACTCTCATTTTGACTTTAAATTTCATTCTGTTTCTGTCAACAACTCGACTACTTCACTTTAAAAGCTGAGAGTACTAAGTTCCCTTATTTATAAGTTTTTAAACGTAATTAAAAGCCTAACACACATTCCTGATAGAACCCTGTGCTGAACACTGTAGCCTCAACAACGTCATCGTTATTTCCAATTAACCTCCTAATTAGCTACTTTATTGTTCATGCAGCAATAAATTTTGCTAATATTCAGTTAAGCCTTAGAGTTTCCCTCTAGTAAATACGCTTTGTTTGTTGATGGAATCCATACGCCCGATTCAAAGTTTTAATGTGGAAATTGTGAAATTTTAAACAGGAGTAATAGAAAGCTAAATTTAGCGTAACGAGAAGAGAATTATAATACTGAATGTATGAATTTTGAACTAAAACCTTTGAGATAGTGGAATTCGTAAAACACGCCCTTTGAAAAGATGTCAAGTTAATCTAAAAACACATTAGAAAGTTTTATTTCTATTTCTCTAAGAGTTGCTGAATTCGGAGCACCAGCGAATTTTTTTTGAGAGATTTTGATAATTTGTAAGTCCATAAATTCAGTCATATATTATTTAGGAAGAAGGTTTTTTCTATTAAATGCTATTTTCATTTACCTACAAGAAATGGAATAAGTGGTCTTATTAAAAAAAATACATATTACGTGATGCTGCTTCTTGAAAACTTGCCAAAAATTACGATAAAGCATAAGAATTTTTCTCACGTAACCAAATCTAGGCAGCCTCAAAAAAGTTATTATGAAATCTAAACAAAAGTCCAAACTGATCGCGTTATATTAAAACAAAAATAAACCACTGTTTGTCTTTTCAAATTACTACTAATATTTGCTCTCAATATTCCAACATTCATCAACATTTTTTTTAACCTTAACTCCACATAGGAGGCCCTGAGGAAAACAATTTCCCTGCTGGCCTATGTCGTCTTTAAGGTTGTAGTGTGGAGGGTTTTTTTGAGGAGAGGAAGGAGTGAACATTATTCTTGAAGAGACACATGCTGAATGAGGGAGGAAACTCAGAGACCAGAAATTCGTTCCACAGCCGGGTTATTGAATTAAAAAACGAGTCGAAGAAACGACCCGTTCTCATGTGAAAAATGTTAAGCATGTACAAATGTTGGGCGATCGTTTGGCGTGTTACCCGATTATGCGTCGGTATCGAAGAGGATGACTCTTGTTATTCAGAATATCTTTCATTTTAATACCAGCAGAACAAGAACGGTGTTCCTACCTGACGCCTGTTCTCTAAAGATTGCAATCCATTTGTTAAGATAGTGGAATCTGTCAAACGGACCAATTTAAATAATACATACCCACATCTTCTTAAATGATACGATACTAAGCAATTATAAAATCGCCGAAATCAATCGTCTAAGAAGATAGTGAAAAATCACTATTATATTCAGAGAGGTAAATATTTTAATTTTAGCCTTGGTGAAAAAACACAATTCAGTATCAAACCGTTACTTTAAATGGCTTTAAAAGTATTTAATGACCATATCTGAACACCCAACAAGTCTCAACTGACGTAGCTTGGGCACGTATTAAGAATGCCAGAAGGTCGAATTCCGCAGAACATTCTGACTGCTATTCCAGAGGAAAGACGTCCAGTGGGCCGCACTAGACACAGGTGGGAGAAGCAAATCTAGAGACTGAATCTAGTATGACGTTGCACAGGATAGGGACGTCTGGTAGCGCCTTGTCTATGCGATGGGTAGGACAAGAGGAAGAAGATGTATGTATGTGTATTTATCTGAATACCCGAGTACTTTCCAACCTATCTCTTCCCATATTTTCCCCTCCCCACTCTATTCGACCTCACAGCACATCCAATTGAGTATGCCATAGCCACAGGCTACGGACAACTGGAAGTGTTTAGAAATAAACGGGTTGAAACTTTAAACTGAAGAATGTCTCATATATTAGGTACGATCTTTAATATTGTAACGGTACTAGTAGTACAATAATATAACCTAATGATAATTTACTTCCTCGAATTGTTTTCTCCCTAAACAAAATGAATCCGTTATTTTGTAATTGAAACTAGAAGTTTAGGACCTTCCAAGCTACTTTGCCTTTTGAACAAGTATTGAGGCGGTATTAGCCCAATTCCCTGTAATTCTGTGCGGCTTAGGCCATAAACTTTCCTAAGGTCAAGCACTTAATAATTATTACTAAGTAACTAGTTCCAATTGATCCGACGAACGGGATTAGTTATCCCGTCCTTACCCCACTCCGAATAGTTCAGAAAACAAACAAAAGTCTTTCTTAGCAGCTTAATTCAGATGTTAATGTAATGTAATGTGTGCACGCAGTTTTTTCGGCTTGGTGTTTCATCCATAGTAATTTAGACCATGAAATAGAAGGTCGTAGATTAAAATAGTATACGAAATGATTTATTAATTCTTAAAACTGATACTATCTTAATACTCTGTAGCATTAGAATGAAACACAGAATATAATTGTGCAAGAAACTAAAATACTGAAATGAGCTGGTCATTTTTCAATTCAATTATTTGTTCCTTGTAAAAATTTTGCAAAATTAACATTTTAAGGTATTTTAAAAAATATTATTATTCAATAAGACATTGTGTCAACATCCAAAATAAAAACTTCCAAATAAAAAAAATTAAAGAAGGTAGACAGATAATATCAGTAAATTGCGTACAAAATACGAGTATACTGGGATTTTACAAAGAGAAATAAAGCTTTCTATTTAAAAGGACCTTCATTGATGCTAAATATGTCCATATCCGAAGTGATCCTAGTTAACAGCTAAATTGCCCTCCCCACCGGCGTGACCACTGGCAAGTTGGTCCTGCCGGCCGGGACATAAAACAGTCATAAAAAATGTTGTCGGTGACTACGATAACCACCGACAACATAGAAATTAATGCTCTCCCCGCGAATCAGTCTGAAGAAATGTGTAAGAATATGTACATCTCTTCTAACCGCAGGTGGTTCATTTCGAGCATACGTAAGAGAAATTCGATAGGATAGAGCCACGGGTAGAGAAATTTCAAAAAATCTTCTGAACTCTCTCCAACGTGAGGGAATACTTCACCTGATGTGGGCTATAAACTACCAAAGAATGAGGGAAGAATGACAGGTGATGGAACAGCGAAGAACGTGACCAAGTGGGTGCTCCAGTGGAAGTTTAGTTGAGGAAGAGGATTGGAGTAGGATTTATTTGTAAGAAACAAGCAGCTTTTAATACAAATATATATATATATATATATATATAGAGGAAGTTCAACAAAAGGTAAGCCATCAAAGTTTCTTGTGCTAACAGTGGTTAAATACAAATAAAAAAACAAAATATAAAGAAAAAGAAACTAACAGATAAAGAAAAAAACAAAATGGGAAGGAAGCGCGGAGAGGAAGAAGAAGATAGAATCGGGAAAGGAGATACTCTCGATACATTTTATACTCGTACATAAATTTGTAGTCGTACGTATTACTCCGGTTCGATATTTTGAAAGGGTATTGTCAAAAATGTCGATATTGTGAAATTGGGGGTTATATAGCGCACAAATACGGGGAATCGGAGAGTTTGTCGGGTTGTCTTGACGGTATGTGAATGTTTACAAAATTAATGAGCTCTGGCGAGTCCAGGCTATTATTCATAATTTTAAATTACAAGATTTAATCAAATATTAAGCATCGCGTTTGAACCCTGATGAAGTTATGAAATTTTAAGGATTCGGTATTATTTTATTATTTCGAAAGTGTAAATTAAATTTATAATTTAAATGCTTAAAAAACTTACTTTGAATGCTTTGGATTCTTTCAATACGATTAATTATTGTTTTCATTTTAATTGTAACAATAATTTCAGGACTAGTCATTCAAAAATTCTCTATTACCTAGACTCCACGCAGAAGGAAATACATATTCAGACATACTAGATAGGTTTATCTGCTCGGAATACAAATACAAACAGACGATTATTGCATACATCCTCGACAATTATTAATATATGTGTGTAGAGTATAAGTATCAGTGAATGTGAGGTATGTTTTGAAAATTTGAATCTGTATCTAATTACTTATAATGGTACTTACACTATGTTATTCCTGTATTGGTTCGTTATTTTATCTATTTATCTACTGTGATATATTTTGCACCTGTTTACCATAACTAACTTTACATGTAAAAGCCCATATAGGGCGTGTATAATACAATAAACAAATCAATATGGGCTCGGTAAAAAGGTGTCGATATCGGTGTGCAAAATTTTAAGTGAGGGCGGATATACGAGTACGCAGTGTAAAGGGAGTATAGAATCTTTATGTTGCGAACAGGTTTTGAAACACGAATTATAAATCTCAGCACTGTATTGGCTTTATTAATAACCTCATTAGTTTGTTTGTTAACATTTAGTTTCACATCCAGTATTACCCCAAGGTCTCGAATAGATTCTACTTCAGTGATATGTATATCATTTAAAGTGTAATTAAAATATATATTCTTTTTGTTACGTGTGAATGATAATTTATTTCATTTCGAAATATTAATAACTAATTTGTTCAATTTGCAGTACACAAACAGACGATTTTGAAACATCTTGATGTTTGATACAGTCATTGTTTGATTTGACAACTAAATATATTTTTTTATCATCTGCGTATGCTATGTGATGCTGTAGGATGACAAGGTGTAAGGAGAGTAGAAGAATGGCTAGAGACGGAAACCGATAGAGAATGTTTATGGAGGAGGCTCTCATCCTGGGATATAAATCACCACTGTGATTTATTATTTCTTTCTGCCGTAAATGACGGCCTCCATGGTCGGGGGGTAAGGCTCTCGACTACGAATCCGAAAGTCGCGGGTTCAAATCTCGGCGTGCGCAAGTAAATATTATTTCATTAATTTGTGCTGTTTCACAATTGATTAATTTTAAAATAATATATAGTATATTTGCGCACGTTCCAGAGTGGAAGATACTCTCAATTTCGCCCTGGTGAAAGACCACCATTCAGAATTGAAAAGTTGCTTGAAATGGCTTTTAGCCGTGTTTGGTGACCAGATCTGAATAGCCAGGTATTTCTTCACCTTCCTCTTCCCTTTTTCCTTCCCCTCCCCAAATCCTTCAGCCTCACAACATTGGGGATGCCATAGTCTCACTGGCTCCAGACGGTTGGGAACAGTTGGGACTCTTGTGCGGTGTTCAAGTAAAAAAAATATATATACTCGTATGTGTGAACAAAAATAATACACAAAAACCGCATATCGATAAATATAGTTGTGGTTTTGACTTCGCTGGTCAAACCGACCCACAAGGCTGCAGTCCCATACGAGGCTATGTGAACTAATAATAAAAACGGTTATTAATAATAACTAGATATTCACTTCTGTTGCTCACACTCCGAGGTTTGTCTTTGAGGTTTGTAACGATAAAAAATATCACTTTGACTATAGCAGTGGGCGAGTGAGACAGCAGTACATTGTATAAAGGGAATATAACAGTCTCACTCACAGTCCTTTTACCGAAAGACAGCAGCTGAGTTAGAAGCTAGTCATCCATTTGAATATCATGTTAATTAAAGTGGTATTCGGCAGGACAGCTATTTCTTCTTAATAAACCACAAATTTCAAAGACCACCAAACTTTTCCAATACATTACATCTAATGCCATTTTTCACCGTTACCTATGATTATTTTCCAATACATTACATCAAATGTCATTGTTCACCGTTACCTGTGATTATTTTCCAATACATTACATATAATGCCATTGTTCACCGTTGCCTGTGATTATTTTCCAATACATTACATCTAATGCCATTGTTCACCGTTACCTGTGATTATTTTCCAATATATTACATCTAATGCCATTGTTCATCGTTACCTGTGATTATTTTCCAATACATTACATCTAATGCCATTTTTCACCGTTACCTATGATTATTTTCCAATACATTACATCAAATGTCATTGTTCACCGTTACCTGTGATTATTTTCCAATACATTACATATAATGCCATTGTTCACCGTTGCCTGTGATTATTTTCCAATACATTCATCTAATGCCATTGTTCACCGTTACCTGTGATTATTTTCCAATATATTACATCTAATGCCATTGTTCATCGTTACCTGTGATTATTTTGAGTAACAACCTGTGGTTAAATTATTGTGCGACTATTTTATTTATTTTATTTTGTCCCTAGTCTTATATAGTACTGAAGCATTGTGCGACTTTAAAGAACTAAGTGTTCTTTAATTTGGTATTTCAACGTTTTGGGGACGTTAATCCATGCTAACAAGTATACCGCTGAGTGACAATAATTACTATTAGCCGCATTAGTTACACCGAGATTTACCATCTGAGCCCAATTTCATTGCTCAGTTTCATTGGTGAAATCTCCAGCGCAGTGGCTTTTCTTTAAAAATAAAAACATAATAATTTGGCATACTTTTTCATCCGGAACCCCTTCACATTTAAAAGCATTTCCCCGCGACCGACCCGCGTACAATATTAATCCGGCGAGAGTGGTTAAAGCCCAGTGCAGTCGTTTTGTGCCACTGGGTTTTGAGGCAAAGGCAAACTTTGCGAATGCCTCCTAATAACTATAACATATAGCCCCATTCTGAGCGAAATGAGAGCCGAGTTGGTAAAATATCAAGGAAACTTTCTGTTTTCCATTAAACTTGGCTGATGTCTTAAATATTGATACGTTTAGGAGGTGCCTTTTAGTTTTCGGGTCTGGTTAGGAATTCCACGCGTTTGTCCAACAATATAATTTTGTTCTGTTGTCTAACTGCTCTGGTATGTAGTGTTTTCCGACATCTCAGTTTAATTTATTCATTCTGATGAATTAATTATGTCTTTTAGTTTATTCTTTATGCCAGATAATGTAGTGTGAATTAGATTGTTATTTTAGGGTTCTGGTAAACATTTCGAAGGATATTTATATACCGTTATAAATTAAATCGAGACACGATCTGTTAGATGAATAAATCCTTTGTTTTTTTACTTGGTTATTGATCTATAATGATCAAACGATGATAACTCGGGACGACATGAAGTTCATTTTTAAGTTTGAAAAACTTTGAAGGATCCTGAACACACTACTATAAATACCCAATTAGTGACTATAAATTGGGCAACTACACAATCGGCCAACGTTCCAACTACGAACTCCAAACGAGTGATGCCATTTTATGTAAAATTTATTGATCTACTGATATTCATAGAAAGTCTACGGAAATTCATAATATTATTGACACAATTCGTTTCGTACTCATAATACCGGAAATTAATAGAAGGTATCAATGAAATAATATTTTTAAAATCACCCATCCTTTGTTTCTTGAACTTCACAATAAAAAAAATATCTTGTCAAAAGGGTTTTCTCTTTAAAAATGTTGGAGGAATATGAAGAATTTCAATTTGATAATCCCTACCGCTTGCCGATAGCTATTGCGCCTGTTTTACTCAGATTAATTCAAAAATGTAACAATTAGCCCAGATTATTCATCGGATTAGATGGGTTTCGCTAATGAGATGATTTTTCACGAAAAACGGCGCTGTACAAATGACCTAATTATTATTATTATTTCCAAAATATGCATAACCCATATTTCGGTATTTATTTGGGGTTGAGTTGCATATTTGAGTATTTTATCAACAAAAAAACATAGTTCAGTCATGTTTTATTCGTCGCGCAGAAAGTCCTTCGGAATCGCCTGCCGAATTCGTACTAAACGACCAATGTGTGAAGGCCAGTTTGTACGAGTTCGGCCAACCAGTTTGAAGGTTGGGCAAACTAGTTCGCTACCGGAGCGATCTCGGGCGAACTCGCCTAACTCGATCCAACGTTGACCCAACGCGTACGAACTACCCCTTGTTATGTAACAAGATAAGCTACAACACAATAGTAGAATCTAGCCGTTTAAAAGGAAGTCACTAGATCTTTCTCGAAGATATGCCAGGAGTGATCCTGACATTTGACACAACGGCGACACTATTACCTGTAAATTTTTTCCCTGTAAAATAAACCCTGTCTAAAAAGCACGCATCTTTTCACTGGTAGTTAGATGCCCTTTCCTTTAAGTCCAATATGAGGCTGCGGCCGATATCCGACTTTAAGACAGAGCTATGATGCCCTTACCAACTGAGCTAACCTGCTGTAACCCTGAGATCAGCCCTGCATCTGCCGCCCTAGGTTGGGGCTAGCCACAAAACACTGACGCCCTCGTGGGTGGTTCTTTATCACTGCCCCCCAACGTGCTCTCTAACCATATCACTGGCGACCAACGTGTCCTTCTTCCCACCATATCACCCTCCATAAAATCGCCGAAACGTTCGAGTTGGGACATTGAACGATCGTGTAGTCTTGGCATGATATATGTATGCCTTGTAATACATATAAGAAAGAAATTCAGAGGAAAGTGTAAACCCTAAACATTCGTATTGTAAGGAACGTAAATAGGTACCCTCTTTGAGAATCCAACTCAATACGTCCGCCTGTTAGTCGAAAATCCTGCCCACAGGGCTATTGATAACTGATTATTCAATTCAATAAATAAATAAAAGATATCATTAATAATTTTGCAATTTAACACGATTTTAAAGAAATTATATTTTAAATTTTTAATTATTAATTATTTTATCAATAGGTAGATAAGATTATCTCCATATTTATGCACCTCTAACCATAGTTGACACGGGAAGAGGGAAAAATATTCCGTGGCACTGTACACAAAAAAATTACATTACGATTCACTCACTGGACACTTAGAAGTCACCACGGTATCTTTTATATTAGCAGCAACAAAGCTTGCCATTTAAAAACGAATTCGTCAATATCCGATTTGATTCTATTAATTATTTTTGTGTTTAATTCGTAGAACTCCATTTGATAAAAAAATTAAATTAATTAATTTTTTTTTTTAAATTTGTAAATATAGAATCATGTCAATAAGTCGTCACAATGTGGATTAACCGCAGTTTTAAAGTGGCCTCGAATGCCGAAATAGATGTCAAAATAATAAAAAACTAAAAATATTCGCAGAACTTAATAACAACATTAGTCGATTTGATTCTGTTCAACAACAAGATTGCCCTCCTCACCGCCATGACCATAAGACAGTCCATTCTGTCGGTGTCGGTGATAATATTCACATCCCTTCTGAGACGTAAATGTTTCATTCCGACCATATCCAACAGGATATCTGTAGGACAAAGCCACGGATAATAGCTCCACCAGGTTGCAAAACTCAAAAATTTCTTTTGAACTCTCTCTAATATGAGGGAATACTTCACCTTATGTGGTCTCCAAACTACCGACCGACTCTTAAAGAATTCTACTCCGCACTAAAGAATTAAATAAAATTATGAGAACCCGGGTGTCTAGAACAAAGCCCAGCATTCTAAATGAAGTGATACAAGCCATTTTGATATGAGCATAAAATGTTAGCCAGTAGACTGACAGAAACAGAAACATGATCTCAAGATCCTTCATAATAATAATAATATTCAATGAATTTAAAAATATACTTAGTATTCACCACTTTATAAATATACATTGATATCTACATGTTTTGAAAGCGATGCTTCATCGTCAGGAATACGAGATCAATGTATATTTATAAAGTGGTGAATAATGATACCACAAAAAGAATACCAATCTTTTGACGAAATTATACTAATAATTGTTTATTCCGATATGTTGGGAGCTTAGTGCAGTCCCACATATTCCAAAGTATACATACAATATCAAATGTACAAAATATGTACAAAAGTTATAGTTGGTAAAAATAAAATAATAATATGATAGTATGTGAATGATATATGACAGTTCTATTTTTACGGAAACTACACGGGAGGTACTGAGGGAAATAATTACCCTCAAGGCCTATAACATCTTTGGGGATGCTGTGTGGAGGGTCTTTTAGAGGATATGAAGGAGTGAACTTCGATCTTGAAGAGACCCATGTTGTAGGAGGGAGAAAACACAGAGGCCGCCAGATCATTCCACAGTCGAGCTGTTGAACACAAGGATGAGTGGCAGAAGCGACCCATTCTCATATGACAAATGTCAGCTGTGTTCAAATGTTGGGCGCGCGCTTAGCGTGTTTCCTGACTGTGCACCGGTGCCGAAGGGATCAACGACTCTAGTTCCTCAGAGCACCGTCTGAAGTTTGATGTACTGATAGAACGAGGGCATTATTCCCACCTGACGTTTGTTCTCCAAAGATCGCAATCCGTTTGTTAAGATAGACAAATCTATCAAACGGACCGTCAGTTTCTGCACAGAGTCAAGGGTTTTTTTCAGAAATTTTGGGGCCCCCGACCAGAGATGGTTGCTAAATTCTACAGTCGGGGCACTTGCCATTTGTACAGGGTCAGCAGTTGTGTACTATTAAGTATCTGCGGGCTCTGTACATTACTATTCAAACTTTACTGTTCACTTAAAAGTACACCAAATATGGCAATAGAGAGCTTGTTGGGAATATTACTTCCATTAAAGGAAACAAAACGTAAAACGTAAGTTCATGAAAATAAAGCCGTTAAGGTGCGGCGGCATTTAAATTGCGAGGGGCCAATATCTTTCTCCAGTACGCGTCGATGCTGGAGGCTGGACTGAGGCGGATAATGGAGACACGTTTTAAACATACGCCCTAGAGACTGACAAAATTAACAAGTGTCCATGTAATAGGGTGTATCTGAGAGCACCCGGTTCTTAATTATGAAACTTATTAATTAATTTTTAACAAATTATGAATGGTTCATCCAATTTAGAGACGAAAACAATAAACATTGAATATTTACCTCAGACCCTTGAAATAATTTAAGCACTTTAATGAAGCGTGTTATAATTACCTCGACGAGTACTTACTCGTATGGTACTTACTTACCTGGAAAGGTACGTTAACACCCGACCGATAAAAAAGCATGTTAAATTAACCTAAACAGGAGGGTAAGTACTTACAATATATTTGTGTCAATCATTTTATTATGAACAACAGTAGGTACAATATAAAAATGGGTACTCGGCACCTCCAAATTATATTTATTTATTTGATTACACGCCCATCTGGGCTTTTAAATGGATTTTAGAAGATAATACAAAGATCTATCGAAAATTACAAGTACATGAAGATCCTAAACCATAAAGTAATGAACAATCTTTACAAACAGTGACATAAAATAGAAAACCAAAACAATATTATAACACAAATAATTTATAATTTCTTCAAAACATTGGTATTCACTTTGTGGGGTCATTATTAATAAATGAAGTAAAAATATATAATTCGTATTCAACACCTCATTATAATTATTATAATACACATATATCTGCATGTTTCGAAAGCGATGCTTTCTTCATCAGGAATATATAGAATACTAAAAATAATAATATCAAGTATAGGCAAATGAGAACGAAAGTTATAACATAATAATGTAAGTATAGACAAATTATAAACGTAAACAAAAATTGATTAAGCATTTAAAAATTATTGTAAAACATTGAATTTCAAATTTGTATTAGAAATTAAAAAATAAATTGTTTTTATTGTTAATATTAATATGAAAAAATATTCAAGAGAACTGTTTATAAAAAAAAGGATTATTTATTAAATTTAATTTACTATTACCCCTTAATTTTTATCATTTGTACATTATTTGACATTACTGTTTTTAGTATTCTATATATTCCTGATGAAGAAAGCATCGCTTTCGAAACATGTAGATATCTGTGTAATCAATAAGGTGGTGAATACAAAGCATATTTTTTTAATTCATTTACAAATATTCAACGCTACATTATCCGGCTACAATATCAAATGTTGTAGGATTCATCAAAGTGCTGGTATAGATGACTCTTTACTGCATAAATGGAGTCAGCAAATACATCAACAACACCTCCAAACCTGTTGCCCAGATTGGATAATGAATGAGACTGATAGTTGGTTGTGTACGTGTTGCAAAAAATGTTACAGTTTGTCTTGTGTTCCTCGTCGGTACATTTAATTTAATAGTGGCGAGGATGGCAGGGCTGTCAGTTAGGTTGTTAATGTTCTATATAATACAAGAAGGTATGATATAACTCTCCTGTCAGATAGCGTAATAAGACGTAATTCGTTCATCAAACTTGCATAAATAATATTTTCATTTGTAAATTTGAGTTAAAAATGTATGTACATAAGAAAATTGTGGTGAAGCCGTTCTAATCTAAACATCTATTATATTCCGTTGATAGTAAGAAGTACAAGCAATCTCCCTCACCAGCCCGTGACTCATAGCAGTATACTCACTCGTACTCTCCCGGAATATAATATTTATGCAGTTTTGTAAGTGGCATTAAGGCCAACTCTCGGCTCCTTGGCGCTCCGGCGCGATGCACATTTTGGATTAATTAAAAAGCCGAATTACCTCCCCGTAGTTAAAAGGTTCTAGCTTTATGTATAACTTTACAGTATGAAGGTACAGCCTCCGAGTTAATAAGGAGATCAGGAACTGCAAGCATCTATGGACTATCATTTTGCAAGCTGTAGTTGTAAAAGTTGCAAGGTTTCACACCTTGCAATAGGCGTCTTCAAACTAGTAAAAATACTGATATAAAAAATTACAGCTAATTGAAAATGATCATACCGAAAATAGTTTCGGCATCAGATTAGATAATTTGGAAATAAACAAAGCTGCTAAAATTGATAGTAATATTCTTAATAATCAACGTAATTTGTCCTTAAATCACATATTTCTATATATAAAAAATATTGTTTGTTTTTCTGTCTTCGATTTTCTCAAAAATTACTAGACTGGTTTCGCTGAAAATATAACATTTTGTTTTCATTAATATCGGGAAGGTTTAGAGAGTAGTTTGAATGAAACTCAATCTATTAAACTGTTGCTATAACAGTATATTATAATAAAACAAATATAAAACTTTTTTCCATGTTCCTATAACGTTTTAAAATTCGTATGGAAAACATTGAACTCGACATGTTGAATTGAAGTTAGCCCATAGATATATAACTCTGGTTAGCCACAGATTACATATTCAAAGGAAGAAGGTTTGTTTGAGGAGAATATTTTCAAAGTGGTAAACACACGTCGGTATGTAATTAAGAACTTTTTTATTTAGATATATTTTGAAAAGATAAATGTTTGAAATGAAATAAAATTTTCAATTGTTTTTTTTTGTTTAGCGATAGTAATAGTCGTCAAAAAGCATTACTTTCACTGTCAAATCAATTATGGTACATGGTTAACTGAAAATTTCCCGATTCCTCTTAATTTCTCCCGCCTTTGACATTCTGTCTCTTTCTCTTGTATGTATTGTTCCACCTAATTATAATGTAAGCTTATGTCTCTCTCTAATTCTGTATCACATCATTTCTCACCTATACTCGTACATACGCTCGCTCTATGTGTTTTTGTTTAGTTTTTAAGGTTACTCTAACGAAACTTGGGATAAGCAAAAAACCGGTTTGTGATAAATTTCAAATAAATTGGTGGTTCAAAGTTTGTATTTTTTTTATATCAGTCTTAATTTATCTATTACAAGGTGAAACCGGTTAGATCAATAATAAAAAAAGTAAAAATAAGTTGTATTAATAATAGTTGCTTTTCAGGCTTGCTGACAGGGTTACTATTTACGTTCGTGAAGTTGCCCCTTGTCCAAGATAAGCCCACTAATGATTTTCCTGAGCATACTGAAATACCGTACCTATGTTAAATAACACATTGTGAAAGCATAAATATATCAGAAATATTTGAAAGCAATATCATTCCCCTCAGATGTCTGTCCGGAGTGTGGTGGGGTTCTCACCCAGTTTCTCTAGAACTTCCTTATAATGCCCTCATCCGAAATTATCTTAATTACGGATCTTGTCTGTTTGATTCAATAAATTCTTCAAATTCTCATATAAGATCCAGTCAAAGTCTTTTCGTCTTATTCTAGGAACCACGAAATCTTCCCCAATCAACTCGATGTAAGGAGAATGCCGTGAACCTCCCTATTCTCAAAATATGCTCAATCCCACCAACATCTATAGTAATGAATCTCTTCCCTTATACTTGTGTTCCTATGAAAACCTTATTTTCTATCCCAAGGTTCACTAGTTTATAGAAATAAGCAAAAAAAAATACAAGCAATACAGCTCAATCAAATAATGTAGAATTTAACAAAATTATTGAAAACAATTTGCCAAACCATATAAAATTATTCACATGTGGTTCCCATTGCGGGGCCAGTCTGTATGTTCCACATAGGAAAATGAGTCTTCCACACAAACTTTCCAAAGAATGTTCCACTTTCTTTTCTCGGCTGAATGCATAGCTATGTTAGAAGTACTGCATCTCGTCAAATCGCACAATATTAGAAAAATCCTCATTCTTTCTATTCGCTTAGCATACTACAAAAAATAAGTTCATCCCTACTCAATTCAAATTGCAATTCCTTAATCCGCTCTATCAGAGACCTCCTGTATTTCATGTCGCTACCACATGCGTCAGTGGTCCTGGCCTGGATTCCGGGATACCTAGGTATTACTAGAAATGAAATGGCGGATTCCATTGCTAAGGAAGCCACTATTCACAGTCCGTTAAATGATATTCCTGATCCAATTTGAGACTATTAGTTTATTGAAAAATTAAGTACAAACTCCAATGGTCCTCTGAATGGAAAATATGTTCTTTAACAAAAGGTTATCAGTACTCATTAATACAACTTTTTATTCCTATCAAGCCCAGGTTTCATTAATACATTTATATGCCAACAAATATATATTTCCTCCATAACTCGAATAAGTCCAGGTCACACTTCTTGTCTTAGTCATCTCGCTAGATTCCACATACTCAGCTCGCCTTACCGTGATTGTGGGTCAGAAGATACTCTGGACCATAATTTCTTTGAGTGTCCTATCAATGACCAATTTCCAAACTTTATGCATGAATTGGTAAAACTTGAAATTGAATTCCCTACCAGTATTATCCGCCTTCTAAGTCTCAACTCCCCCCAAATTAACAATTTATCAGTAAAATATATTTATAAAAGTGGCATTAAAATTTTAATCACTGGGAATTAAAAACACATAAATTTATTAATTTACACAATAACTTATTTTCTTCATTTTTATTTGCCCAAATATTATATCCTGTTTAAAAGTAACTAATTTTAAGAACAATCTGTACTATTAAATCTAACTGATTAAACATGTCCAAGATCGCCCTTAATGGGTGAAAGCCATAAAATAAAAAAAAAGCAAAAAAAAAACACGGAAACGTGGGAATCATTGCGAATTAATTTATTTTAAAAAAAAGTGTGTTGTAAAATCACTTTATAATATGGTAATTTAATCTTCCCGTTTTGTCACACACTCTTGGAAAGAGAAAATCATGCTCACAGAAAATGATAGGTATTTTTTTTCATATATCCGGTGTTTTTCTGATGCCTTGCATTATTTTGAAAAATATGTTTACCTATATAAAGAAATAATTGTATTACACACGGTAAGTTGTCAAAAAGAAGTATGAAAGTAAGTCCAAGCTAGTACTTGAAAAATTGAAAAATGGAATACATAATATCAAGTCATAAAAGGAAATTAAATATCACAAAAGTTATTTGTCGACTGAAGAGCCCTAAGGACAAACCAAAGCCTGTCCACTAGAACCCAGTATAGAACATCTATTCCACGTTGTTCGAATAGCTCACAGCCTCGCGTTATTTTCCTACGAATGTTCAAGGCAGAATGTAAAATTACAAACAATGTGAAATTTTTATACGTTATTGACTCTTTAGCTTCGAAGACTTGCAGATCGTACTATGTGTTTAGTGCTCAATTTAGTATGCACTAGCCAATTTGAACGTCATATCGTATAAAATTGCAATATGACCCAATAAAATGAAATTTATAACATACTAGCTGAAGTACCGGCAATGTCGGGTTTATGAATGGTTTGGAGTAAAGTTTTGAGGTTATGAGATTCTTTTCATTTTGAACGTAACGTGGTTAAATTTCACCAAGAATTATTAAAATTAAGGGGTGTGAAAGGGGGATGGAGGTGGTTTTTCATAATATTATGTAGACAGTGACCTTCCTCTTGTTTTGAAGGTCAAGTATGAAAAATTTCGTTAGCTCGGAATAAAACTGTAGATTTGTATATAACACAAATAAATTATCAAACTCTCCCGGACACTGTTCTTTATAATAATAATAATGATAATTGAATGATTTGTATAGCGCCGTTGTTTGTGGAAATCACGTCAGGGGCGCTGTGTATAAATATACAAAGATTTACTGCACGATAGCAAATGATAGCGGAATTTTATGAAGAATCATTTATAAGTTTTTTTTAATTTTATTTTATGTTTAAAACACAGACATTATTAAACAATAAAATATTTTTTAAAAAAAATCTTTGACTGCCCAACTGGGAACCCGTTTAAGGACAGTCAAATTGACAAGTGTAGTTCATATATACATATACCATCATATACATATCATAACACGTTACATTTACAGAACTGCCACATTACACGGGAATCTTGCCTGAAAAAAATACTTTCCCTTGACCCCAACAAATCTGCAGGCCCAGATAACATTCCGCCAATATTTTTTAAACAATGCGCATCTACAATATCAAGTCCACTTACCATATTATTTAACAATTTACTTTCTTCTGGACATTTTCCAACTCGTTGGAAATCTAGTTATATTACCCCAATTTTCAAAAAAGGTGATGACACAGACATAAAAAACTATCGTCCTATATGTATACAATCAGCACTCCCAAAAATTTTTGAATCCCTTGTTCTCGACTTAATTTATCCATCAATACTCAAAGTAATTGATAAAAAACAACACGGGTTCGTCAGTGGAAGATCAACTACTACTAATCTATTACTTTACCAAAACTATATTACGGAATCCTTCACGAATAAAAAACAAGTTGACAGTATCTATACAGACTTTTCAAAAGCTTTCGATAAAGTATCCCATAAATTATTACTTAGAAAATTATATGCACTAGGACTGAGAGGCAACATGTTGGATTGGTTCTCAAGTTACTTATCTAACAGAATCTTGTTCGTCAAAATTAAGTCTTTAAAATCTAAGGTACTTAATGCAACTAGTGGTCTGCCGCAAGGAAGTCATCTCGGTCCCATTCTATTCCTAATATTCATTAATGACATAATAACCTGTTTCGACGATGTAGAAGTTCTACTTTTTGCCGATGATATTAAACTATACAAAGAAATATCCAATATTAGCGACTGCATAATCTTACAGTTAAACATCGATAAATTACATAATTGGTGTATCGCTAATAACTTATTTCTCAACGTTGATAAATGCAAGACACTAACATTTTGTCGAATCAAAACCCCGTTATCATTTAACTACGCTATAGATAATAAAATCTTAGAAAAAGTCAACGAAATTAGTGATCTCGGAGTTTTGTTTGATACACAATTAAATTTTGTAAATCACATACAACAAATAACTAATAAAGGTATGAAGACATTGGGATTTATAATTAGAACTATCAAAGACTTTGATTCGCTGGAAGTTATAAAAATCGTATATTTTTCATTAGTGCGCAGCATATTAGAATACAATTCAATAGTGTGGTCCCCATACTATATCATTCATATAAAAAATATTGAACGCGTGCAGCGCAAATTTTTACGTTTTATTAACTTCAAACTACACATACCAATACAACACATAAACTATACATTCTTGCTAAATACACTCAAAATACATACTTTAGAAAACAGAAGAAAAATAACAGACTTAACTTTTTTATTTAAAATTATTTATTCCTTATTAGACTGTTGTGAACTCCTGCAACTAATCAATTTCAAAGTACCTCATCGACAAACTCGGCAAAATATGTTATTCTGTAACAATAATTCTGGAACAAACTACCAAATGCATGCACCCATTTCTCGTCTACATATACTTGGAAATAAATTCACCTCTGCTGTAGATATATTTAATATAAGTTTACCCATGTTTAAAAGATACCTGAACGATATTTTTATGTTGCAACAATTATAAGAGCATCGTATAAGAGCTATTGTTTAATTATTATGTTTTATATATATTATCTTTATACTCATCTACAATCCAAAAACTTGTTCCTCTTTTTTTTCTTTCTATGTCATAAATATGTTACACTTATATACCAACTATGCATCATGTTATTTTTTTCTTTTAAGTTCTGTACACCTAATCATTTTAATGTTAAATATGTAAAAGCCCTTTTGGGCGTTAATGAATGAATAAATAAATAAATAAATATTAAAAGGGAAAAGGGTGATATTGACATAGGATGGTGATATAATGTATCTAAAAAAAAGTATTATAATTAAGTATAAAGAGATGTGAAGAATAGTACAGAAAAAAAACCTATGAACGTACTTATGAAGAGATGAGAAAAGCAATTAATACAGAGTAAACCATTATGTGTATGTGTTTGATAGGTACTGGTTGGTGCTATGAGGTAACACAATTCGTTTAAAATTGAGTACTAAAAAAATATAATATTGAGTAATATTGATAAGATTGAGTTACGTATCATTCAGTTAATAATACTATCTACTTACAAAATTATTGTGAAGTAATTAAGATAATGGGAAGGTTATTTCTATTATTATTCAGCTTATTTGGAATCTTTTGTTCCATGCTTCATTCCCATCAAGACCGAAGTTTAATGTTTTCTGTAATAAAAATAATAATAGTTAATTTCTGTCATAGCTTTATGAAGGCTCACCTCAAATGCGCTTTACACGAAATAAACTAACCCAATATAATCAGAATACTATAGATATATTACACGTATGCAAAATAACTATAATTACCCCTACAAATCACCACTCCCACTACCCTCACAAAATAATGTAATTTTTTTTGTACTTGTTTAACTTGAGTTAGTTTTAAGAACGCCATTGAATGACACGGATGTGCCCAAGCCGGTAGCGCATTAATAAAATTAAGTAACAAAAGTACATGGTGGAAAAAACTCTTCAAACAAAATGTCTATAAATTGTTACGATGTGAAATATTCAGGACCAGCAGACTCACTAATATTGAATATTTTAGGTATCATATAATAATTTAGTATAACCTAAGGGTGTAAACAATTAAATGTAAAGTAGATAAAAATATTAAAAATAAAAATATCTTATTGAATTATGTGGGTACATGGTTATCATTCTATGATAGTAAGGGCATTGGATAACAAGGATACACGTGGTGAGAAAAACTAAATGAGCTATTTATTTATTAATATTATTTACATGAAGTCTTATTTTAAATTAATAGACCTTCTGCACAGTATCCCCAAAAATAATATAGACTTTGCGTGAGATAATATCTCTCGGGGCCTCCTTGTAGAGTTATTGTAAAAAAATGTATATTTTCGTACACATTTCTGTTATTCTAATTATTGTTCATTACCCGTCTAAAGTATATGATTCACTTAGTCGTGCCATGCGCTTTCATGCCAATTTCATTCCATAATTCTCCTGGCGCTCCTTTCTCTTTTCATTCGCTCTGGACGAAAAGCCGTTTATTGAATTATTGACAATAAAAAATTTTATGTTGATAATTTCTTCAAAAGGTTGGTATTAATTTTTGCGCCGTCATTATTAAAAAAATGAAATAAAAATAATTTTGTATTCACCACTTTATTGATATACATATAAATGATTCAAAAGCGATGCTTTTAGGAATATAGAGAATACAAAAATATAATAGTGTCAAGTATAGAGAAATGATAAATATAGAACACAATAATATAAGAACACACAAATTATAAACATAAACAAAAATTGATTAAAGTAATTAATCAAAAAAATGTTAATGAAAAAATATTTTAAATCATTGAATAATAAATTTATATTAGAAATTTAAAAAAAATACATACGAGTATATCTTTTTGTTATTAATATTAATATGAAAATAAATTCAAGAGGATGCCATTTAAAAAAAAAATTATTATTACCATATGTTTTACGTTTATCAAAATGTATGATATTCTCTACTTAGTTATTACACTGGACGGTACTTATTTAGTATTTATTGCGGCATACTTACTAAGCTGGTATGGTGGCAATCCTTACTTCCCGTGCACAGTCGGGCTCCTTACATTTGAGTATCAGCGCCGCCCAATCAACACCTTCCTTCAGCAAACTACCGCATTTTCTGATATTAATTATTTAAGTTAAAGAGAGAACGTAAAATATTTAATAAATCAAACATAAATATTCGAGTATTTTTAAGTATTTTTATTATTTACAAGGTAATAGAGTCAGTTATAGACATGCACCTCTATCCTACAACACAAAATCAAAGCTGTGTTTTTTTAACCAGGTCATTCACTAACGATTCA
>JAHDVE020003969.1:0-34887 GCA_022606495.2 Halesus radiatus
TGTGGAGTTACTGTTAAAAAAAAATAAAAAGGTGGGTTGTGAAAGTTTTGTCGTTTTAAAAAGTGGGTCACGTTTCACGATTCAGAAAAGTTCACGATTACCCGTTCTTACGTGTAGTAGATTTTCCTTCGGAACATTAGCATAAAACTTTGATGTTGTGTCGAACATCAAAGTGCGCTCTTTTGCATATTTGCCCGTAGCTTCGTGTGAAGTAGATCGGACACCTCATGACTGCTATTCCTTATTATTTGTTTATTCAATTCGCGTATCAGTTCACTAAACTTCCACAATGTCGAGTAACGGTTTTGAAACGATGACAGTGGGAAAGTGGCGATTTCATTTTGCGAATAAACAACTACGTAAACCAGCTCATACATTAATTTCAATTTACACATTCTTTGCTGTCTCAAAAGTGCACGCGTAGTTAATTATTTAAAATACGTAAATTGGCAACTTCTTGTAGGTCCTGTTGTATTTAGAAAAAAATCTTTTACACATTTTAAATAACATTTTTATCTAAGTCAGGAAACATTTCGACGCTTTTAGCTTTTTTGTACATTTCTTTGAAGTCCTTTAAAATTAATGTTTTCTTGAGCTTCCGACAGATTGCTTTTAAAAAGCCTAAAATCTTCGCACTTTATCGTGGGTGAAGCCACGAGTTCCATAATGAAACTTTACATTCTTTAACACGTATTATATTCTTGAGTTTCTCATTTTTTTATTATCTAAAAGCCAAATGAACTAAACGTCGCCCTACATTTAAATAACTTAGGTTTAATGCACAGTTATAATCTTTTTTTATGGTTTTCTGTCTCCACAATGCTCAGAGTCAAACATTTGTCTAGCTTAAAGTAATTTAATCAAGTGTACCTTTTGGAGGGTCAAATATTTTTCTATCTAATTTTCCGTGTCACAATCTCTCGTAATTCAAGAACCAGACCCCTTGTTTTTGCCAGAACCATAACCAACAGAGCGCCTCGTCATTCTCTCATCGCCGTGAACTCTAACCCTCCCACAGTTTTTATCGTTCATTTGTATTCCTGTTTGATATTTAACACGAATCTATTTTTTTAAAATAATAACTTATCATAACTATCGACACACTATGTATTGAAACATTCTTGCGGGCCTTGCTATAATTTCAGGGATAAAACAGCATTTTCGCGGGTTATTATTAACGGCTATAATATTACCGTTTCATTATGAATAGTTTGAGATAAATCTAATATTCATTAAAGGTATGCAGCCAAACAGCTGTCATTGACATATTTTGAAACATTTTTTTTTTACAGTAACTCCACATAGGAGACCCTGAGGGAAATAATTTCCCTCAAGGCCTATATCGTCTTTCGGGATGCTGTGTGGAGGGTCTTTTAGAGGATAGGAAGGAGTTAACTTGGGTCTTGAAGAGACCCATGTTATAGGATGGAGGAAACACAGAGGCCGGCAGATCATTCCACAGCCGAGTTGTTGAACACAAGAACGAGTCGTAGAAGCGACCCGTTCTCATGTCACAAATGTCAACCGTGTGCAAATATTGGGCGCGCGTTTGGCGTGTTTCCCGACTATGCACCGGTGCCGAAGGGATCAATGACGCTAGTTCCTCAGAGCATCTTCCACTAAAATACCGGTAGAATAAGGACAGCATTCCCACCTGACGTCTGTGCTCCAAACATTGCAACCCGTTTGTTAATATAGGCGAATCTATCAAACGGACCGCCCGTTTCTGCACAGAGTCAAGGGTTTTTTTCAGATGTTTTGGGGCTCCCGACCAGAGGTGGCTGCCAAATTCTACAGTGGGGCGCACTTGCGATTTGTACAGGGTCAGCAGTTGTGTACTGTTAAAGTATCTGCGGGCTCTGTACAATACATGTTGAATGTTGACCCTCCGCTAATCCAATTCAATTCAATAACTCGCATCCTGCTGTCCGAAAATGTCAACTTATCAATATCGACATCAGCGCGGTGTCATAATTTGATGATACCGTTTTTTAATTATATTATGAACATAACGCAGTCGTTAGTCATAATATTAATTTATTTATTTCTGATATATTAATTACATTAAGTAAGAAGTTATGTAAAATTTAGTTTTCCTTAACTTTGCCAGAACTTATTTGTAAAAGAATTTCTCTGATCACCCTTTTTCACTTATTATTATTATGTTCAGTGATACTATATCCTCCTCAACTGCAGGACCATTGGCAGTTTGGTTCTAGGGGCGTGATTTTTAAACAATCTCTGCTGATTGTCTTCGATAGTAATACGAGTTCTAGAAACAACCCCGCATCAATATAAATTATATTTTCTCATTAAATTTATACGTTAAAAGATAGACATAGAATAAACGATTTAACTCTCAATTCGACTGTTCCGAACTCCCGCAACTCATGCACCTATGCTTCCCCACCCCACAAAATACGCTATTCCACTGCAGTACCTAAGCGCAAGTACGTTACCCATACCCCGATACACGGTTTAACCCTACGGGAAACAAATGCTTAGGCGAAGTTGACGTGTTTAACGTTAATTTGGTGAATTTTGTGTACCTTTTTGTATTTTTTAATCGATGGTTAACCTTTTGATGGATGAAAACTAAAAACAATGATACGGGCAGTGGTCTTGTTTCCAATAACGCACTTTCCTTCAGCGCATACATATTTTTTAATCGATGGTTAACCTTTTGATGGATGAAAACTAAAAACAATGATACGGGCAGTGGTCTTGTTTCCAATAACGCACTTTCCTTCAGCGCATACATATTTTTTAATCGATGGTTAACCTTTTGATGGATGAAAACTAACAACAATGATACGGGCAGTGGTCTTGTTTCCAATAACGCACTTTCCTTCAGCGCATACATATTTTTAATCGATGGTTAACCTTTTGATGGATGAAAACTAAAAACAATGATACGGGCAGTGGTCTTGTTTCCAATAACGCACTTTCCTTTAGCGCATACATATTTTTTAATCGATGGTTAGCCTTTTGATGGATGAAAACTAAAAACAATGATAGAATAATATGATTAATGTTTCAGAAATTATGTATGAATTCTGAACTGAAAGCTTTACCATGCTCGCATGCCAGTTCCAACAGTCAGTCACCTGTTTTTGCAGGAAAGGCAACGGCTCCAACCCATATTTCATTTCACACAGCGTTGGCGTTAGTTCGTAGTGGCGCATGTGAATACACCGTTCTTTCGGCTCCCACAGCCGCGCTGAGAATGCCAATCGTTCTCGAAGGCGAGAAAACAAAAAGAAAATAGCGTGATACTCGATGAAACTTTTCGGTTTATTATACACAAATTCGTATTCAAATTGCTTGTGTTAATTAGCCTTTGCGTTGGTTCAAAAAACCATCTGTTTTATATATATATTTATTTTTAGTACATTCACATTCTGCGGGAAAACTCGACATATTTTTATTCCCACTCTAATATGATCTGGAGCGCAATTCCCGTTCTTTTTAAGGAAGATTCCTTATTATTTTCCTTAGGCTTAAATAATTCTCGCTTAACTGCGGAATATCGCATGGACATAGTCAAAAAACCGTAAACAGATTTTTAATAGATTATTTGAAAATACAAATTGGTGAAATATTTTTAAGTTAGGTTTTGAATCAAAACTTTTAAAATCAATTACATTATATTATAATGCATTTTAATCCATTTTAATTTTATTTTTAAATTGGATAAATACGCCCTTTAACGAAGAATTACGTACTAGTATGTAGTTCATTAGATAGTGAGGACCTGTTTATTCTGTCACAACTGCTAAAATTGACATTTGCCGCCTGCATTTATATTTCCATTTATAATTGTGAAGGTTAATAGTTAATAATGTTTAACCGTTTTAGTGCTATGCTTATTTTGCACGTATGAATATAAATTACTACATATATTCTGTGTTTATAAATAAAAAAGTATGGTATTCAATAAATATATATATATATTTTTATATGAATACCGCACAGGAGTCCCAACTGCTCCCAACCGTCTGGAGCCAGTGAGACTATGGCTTTCCCAATTGGGGAATGTTGTGAGGCTGAAGGTATTTGGGAGGGGAAGGAGAAGGGGAAGAGGGTGGTGAGGAAATACCTGGCTATTCAGTTATGGTCACCAAACATGGCTAAAAGCCATTTCAAGCAACGTTTCAATTCTGAATGGTGATCTTTCACTAGGGCGATACTGAGAGTATCTTCCACTCTGGAACGTGCGCAAATACACTATATATTATTTTTAAATTAATTAATTGTGAAACACAAATTAAATAAATAAAATTTACTTGCGGACGCCAGGATTTGACCCGCGACCTTCGGATTCGTAGTCGAGAGCCTTACCCCTCGACCATGGGGGCCGTCAATAATATGCAATAACTTGGACAAATATTAATCAATATTAATGATTTTTTTGAAATTATACTAGTAAAGAATGAAGTTCTACGAATATTATAGTTATAATAAAAAAAACTACACATTTCAACTAAAAAAAATATTAAAAAATACAAAAATAAAAGATTATTTCAATTCACAATTGTGTTTTCCCGCGCAAAGTCCATGTAGTCCCTTTTTACAGCGAGCGCATATCAGATTGGATCGTCTTATCTTATTTGCTTTGCTGTACACATTCATTTATGGGAACAGAGGTCTCGTCGTCCGTAGTGCCGCTGTCATTTGATACATTACGATCATCCGCAATAGAACTAACTTCCGACATGGTGAAAAATATCGATTCACTTTATGATTTATTTATTTTAACGGGATAAACAATTAATACAGTTATCAAGACACGCGCCAACCGCAATTTATCACGCTCAAATTGAACACGTGTTCTCCCGAGGACGACAAAATGCACACTGAAAAGTCGCAATTTACGTAACTAAAGCTTACAGCGCGATGGCGCTGGGCCGCACTCTAATGGTTTAAGTTGACGGTAACGTAGTTGGTAACATGGTAACTTACTTAATATTGAGTTTTTCTCTTGTTAAAACTACTGATATATCGATATATTAAAATGAATTTTGTTCGCTGAATGACAGCTGACAGATCATTCGAGAGAACTGAAACCACAGTTAAGCAATAAGTCTTTAAGCCTAAGGAAGAGGATGAGGTATCTTTCTTTAAAAGAAAGGGAATAGGCCTCCTGGTTGAAAAATTTATCTCCAGGTCCGTCCTTATAAAGCCATGAATATTTATTAATATTAACGTTGTGTGATTGTCTACTATTAAGTAGAGAAGTGTGGTTTACAGGCAGATATAAGAGTAATGAAATTCTAGGGTTTAATTAGAAAAAAAAAATTATAAGAACAATTAATAATGGAACATGGAATGGAAGATCTCTACCGTACCGCCATTCAAAATTAAAACATTACTTGGATTGGCATTGGACGCGATTGGCGACCAGATCTGAATATCCAGGTACTTCCTAACTTTCCTCTGCCCCATCTCCTTCTCTTCCCCACTCCCTTCGGCCTCACATCATGCTTGAATTGGGGATCTCATAGTCCCACTGGCACCGAGTAGTTGGGTCTCCTGTACGAGAACCTCATATAAAAATAAATACATTTAGTATTGAAGAGATTAGCCATCAAGTGTGAACGAAACGTGATCCGCGCTCACAGGTGGCACTAATTAAAATATTTTATAAAAATGATTTTAGAACGTAATGCTTTTAAATATTAAATATAAATGGTTTATTGTAAGTTTAAAGGTCAAGTCTTTCAAGAAACGGTTAAATATACAATATATTATTGCAACATTAACGTATACAGCTTGAGATTTTTTAGAATAGCGCCATCTGTGACCGCGAATTACGCTTCGTTTACCCTTAAACCGCTGTTGTACATAAATTCGCTACTTAATTTACCCTATTTTTCATCTTTCTCTTGTTATTTTATTTTTAATGTATTTTAACAGTAGGCACCCGTGGGCGTTTATACGAGTATACAAAATAAATAAGCGATGTCGTGAAATTGATACAGATCGGTTATTAGTAACTGCGATTTTGTTTTAAACCAAAACAATGATAATAATGATTAATGAGAGGTAATCTCAGTTAATGAACAATGAATTTCGCGTTTAACTCGCTCTATCGTAGCGTGTCCATCACAGACGTACTCCGGCAGACAATGATTGAAGACCGGAGAGATGTTATGGGGTTATTGAGAAATTATTTGCCAGCGAGGTTATTGATAGTTTAAGTTTAACCGTTGTCGTAAGCTTTCAGAATATGTTGTATGTTCATACTTCTATGATGAGAGGATTTACGTGCTTGAAATGCGGGAATTGTCAACTCATACTTCTAAATTTATTTTATATTAACTGTATAATATACCATCAATAATATTGTAATTACATGTCACAGTTAACTACGATAATATACCACAAATAATTTAAAAAGGTAACTATTAAATGTGGCGTTAGGTCGTACAGTGACATCAGAGTATATAAAGAATGAAAGTTTATAAAGGATATAAAATTAAAAGACATACGTACATATAAAACATATAGAAAACTCAAGTTATATTAATATTGATTGAAAAGATATGATAGTATAGCCTTCTTGTACCTGCCTTCCGTGCAGTTAAATAGATCTGCTTATCTATTACTAACTTCATGTAATCTAGGTACAAGCGAGTGATTGTAATGCTCAGTCCTGGTGTTATAACATTTAAACAGGATTTTGGAAGGAATTGCTCTCGTAGGTATATAATAACCTAGCTGAACAACCACTCTTGTAGATTTCCATCTCAACACAGGCGGCACCTAGTGAGCTGGGCAACACGTCAGCACTAATAACAAATTGTATACATATATATATATATATATATATATATGTGTGTAATTGAAAAAACATATATACATATCTACACGAATATTGATTTCAATATTTCTTCATAGGGGATTCCGTGCAGTTAAATAGATTTGCTACTTCTGCGTATATATTACTAACTTCATGTAATCTAGGTACAAGCGAGTAATGCTCAATCACATTTAAACAGGATTTTGGAATGAGTTGCTCTCGTAGGTATATGAAATTTAGTGAGGTTAATTAAATTGGGCTGTCTACTACCGTTATTAAAACGAATGGGTTGTGTGTTTAAAATCACTTTTAAGCCTCCTCATTCCAAATTTCTATGAAGGTAAAGGCACAATACGTACCAACTGCAAGCCTCCCTGGAAAACTTCAAGTACGCACTTATATATGTTATTTTTTGAGATAATCTCTATTCAGTTGACAAAGTAAAATCGCAAAGTATGCTCCGAAAAGAATAAATAACAGTCGCGGTTCTGCTATTTAACATGTTATTCTCGTAAAATTCACAGCGTTTTTTTAAATGCTGCTTAAGTTAGTAGTGTTGAGATTTTTGCACTATTCTAATTATGTCGTGTTTTATTCAGTATGTTTAAAACGATCGTTTACGCCCCAAGCACTATTTATTTTAGCGCGCTCCCTCTCTCTTCCGTATTGACATATCTACTTTTCAAACAATGTTCAGTTGCCGCTCGGAGGGTAATGCCGGGTTTTAAAGCTATCCACAAATTAGATACGTTTTGAGTTGTAAGTATAAACTTTATTGAACATAGGTACGAGTACACCTAGTGCGTGAATATTGTAATTAAAATTATTCTTTGTAGTTATTAATCTGTATTCATTTTCGATCAGTAATATTCGATAGAACTAAATGTAGGACGACATTTCTGCACTTTATATAAAAAGGAACACTAATTTTACTATGTACTCGTACATGGCTTTGCGCGAGTTTAAATTCATTCAGCGGCCTTCTCATGTACACGCATCAGTTTACATCAGGAAAGGATATATATGTTCCACAAAATTATATATTGCACAAATACTGTAAAATATGTAACAAACTAATTCTACCTAATAAAAATAAATAAAATATTATTTCAAAGCTCTATGTTGGAAATAATTTGCGAGCTGAAAAACTAACTAGAAATTCCGCGCACAACATGCTGTTCAAATTTAATTACTCCAAAGCTCAATGTTCGAGAGTTATTGCTGAATCAAATAATCATTCAGATTTAATTTAAGGGCCAACACTAAAAAATAATATTAATAATTGAATTACTACTATTGCGCCGTTTTCGTGAGACAATCACCTCAAGTGCCCGAAATGACCCCAAACCACTTTGCAGGTTGCTAAATCAAGCAATACCACAAATGATTTATCTGTAGATTCTATAAGAATAGTTAGGAAAATCTGTAAGTTTTAAAAGGACAAAATTCTCAAATTAGAATCTTTCATTTCTGTTAAATAAATATATCACAAAATATCTGAAATATGTGGATTTTGAAAACCAGTGACAGCAATTTTGAACGATTTATCTAATATTCCAATACGTATTTCGTATAGAATTTTAAATATTACAGTTTGGGGATTATTGTCTTTTGAAACCTTATGCATTTTCCCAATTACCCGGATAGAATTTACAGATAAATCATTCGTGATATTGCAACCTGCAAAGTGTGCATTTTTGGGTGCTGACCATATGTCGAAAATGTACTAGGCCTTCTTATATGCCCCCTTATATCAGGTCTTAATACGGACAGTCATAATCGTAGCACTTTCAATTCCGTAAACTTTTGCTCAATTTAATACTTGTTCCGCAATCTATATTCAACCCATGTCCGCAATCGCAAAAACCGTATTATTTGATAAGACCTTCCTCTCCACATTACTTCGATCGGTTATTTATTCTTCATTGCATGAAAGTCTATAAGGCATATAAACTAAGAGCTTCCTGTATCCCCATCTATGTTTGGTATTGGCGGGTTATAGTTGTTTGAAGTACGCGGTGCTCATGGTACAAAGGTAAACGGACTATAAAAGCTAACAAATCGAGTTAGGACCGCTATAAAAACAGTTTCACGGTGCTTTTTCAACTCAAACCGATTGATTTTGTCGTTTTTATTCCCCGACGTGTCGTTTCTGACTTTCGACCCTCGATCGATCTCTATTACGTAATATATAAGTGATTTTTGAAAACAATGCATCAGAACAGAAGATACATTAAGTATCGTCCTGGGTGGCGTCGTGGATCAGAAGTGAAATGGATTTTGCGATTTTTAGAGGATTAGTGACCAAATGTAAATTAGTGACCAAGTTCTCACAATGTTCCTATTTACCTATCTTTAATTATTTTTGCATTAAATCTCATCTCATCTTCTTCTCCGTGTCTAATTCGAGTTGGGGACCCATTTCCTTGACAAGGCGTCTCCAGGCGTCCTTGTCTAGGGCTACTTCAGCGGCATCCATCCATCTCACGTTCAGCTTCTACTCGCACAGCCTCTAGAGTTTGTTTTTCTATTGCTGCTCCACTAAACGTATTCCGTCTGGAATTGCATTCAGCGCACAGGGTTATTCAACATGATGGACTCATTTTCGTACCGCTATATTTCCTGAATTATACTCGTACGTTATATGTGAATGATCTCCATAGGAATTGAAAAAGGCGGTCAGAATGTTTCGAATCCCACTGCAAGATCTCTCGTTGCGTAAACGACCGCTAGAGTGCTCACACCGCCAAGCAGCTATTACGCGTCAGTTGTTAAAAAATGGCTACTATGCAGCACAAGGTTTTCTGTGTTCGTGAGCTCTGTAAAACTGAGTCGGCAACTGTAGTGCAGCATACCTTTCGTCTCCATTTTAATATTGAACCTCCAACTAGAAAGAGCATTTGTCGGTGTTATCACCAATTTGAGTAAACTTGACTTCTCTGTAAAGGAAAAAGTCCGGGCCGACCGCGTGTATCAGAGGAAAGGGGGGGGGGGGGGGGTTATTTTCCATCATATTTTCTTTGGCTACTTTGTGAAATACATATACGAGTATGTGAATTACTACCTTTTTTCCAAACGTTTAATTCGAATCAAGCTGTTTCCACGGTCACTAAAATTTTGTATACACCATTTTTCCATGTATGACTCCATGGTCTCCGGGCATGAAATAAAGCAAGGCTTTTCTGAGTCTAGTATCTATATCGTAAAACACCAAATTGTTATATAAATTATATTATATTTCATCATATTTATTTCTTTTCTCTGAATGTTTGTTTTTTGTTAACTTGACTTAACCAACATAATTGTAATTACCTTTTTATGTCTTTGTTATTTGCTTCATTGTGCAAACACTAGGGGGTTAGTAAATAAATAAATAATGTGTGGACTTCGCCAACGATCAGGCTGACGATATGTTGGAGGATTAATCTTTCGTACCTATATGAATAGGAGCTTTTGCATTAGGTAGATCGTTAAATATTTATACCAAGCAGCTGCTGTCGCTTCTGTCGGACCACGATCCGGAGGCAGTTCCTGATTGGATCTGATGAACACGAAGAAATCTTGCGGTGGTCCTATTAATTTAAAACGAAAACTAACAAATTGCTGTTTTGACTTTCGAAAGATCTTGTTCACGCTGTGATATCATGTCCAGCTTTATCATTCCTCTGCTTTAGCAATATCAGAAGTCGGTCATTTATCACCTAGATTTTTTTTATAACTTTCTGTGACATTATCGAAACGCAGACCACCTTATTAGATATGTACCACAAGTGTTAATATATTTAGAAAAACCTGACATTATTTTCCCTCGGAGCCTAAGTAGAGCATCAATTCGATTTTAAATTACAATGGTGTACTCACGGAAAATTAATCTATAAAAATGATCGTTATATTTATAAAGTTTTTGGTATGAGGAAAATATTCTATGGATAGGATCTTTCTGCCAAAATAAAACATTTGTGATTTGACCGACTGTTCGCGGAAAGCACATGTTTGTAGTTTATTATCGTGTACTTATGTGTTATCTATCGTGTAAGAATTAATATTTTTGAAAGTAACAATAGTTTAATACATCTACAGAGGGTACTTACTATATGGTAGAGTGCCCAAAATATCTCTGTTCGAATTTTTGTATCAAACCTCATTTCTGTGGAACGACGGCCAATTCAAGCGTGACAATGATTCTTCAAATAAACATATTTTTATATGCGAATCATTTTCTCATCTTAAAACTTCCCACGTCGTTATTTATCCACTTTATATTCCAGGCACGACCTTGCTGTCCCAAACAATGGACCAAAAATATCTGAAAAGTCATCTCCGAAACAGATCCATAATATTATTACAATATCTCTTCTAGATTCTAGAGATGTTTTTTGCAGTGAATTCTGTTAGTTTCTATTCCGGACATTTACTCTAATTTATCTATCGTATCTATTGTTGTAAGGCTGCCTTTCTCCCATTCAATGCGTCAGTAGAATATAATGTATTATGATGTGAAATAACGACCAATGTGAACATTTAACGAGAAAGAACTGGACGAAGAAAGAGTACTTTAATATCTCGACCACATAATCGCCCAACCCAAACTCGATTCGGAGTTGGGACGTTGGCCGATCGTATAGTGACTATAAATCGGGCAACTACACGATCGGCCAACCTTCCAACTACCAACTACAAACTAGTGATGCCATTTTAGCTAAAATCTATCGATCTACCCATATTCATAGAAACTCTTCCGAAATTTATAATATTATTGACACAATTCGTTTCTCATTAGGTATTCATAATACCGGAAAAATATAACGGATATCTGTGCGCCTGTTTTAGCTCCGTATTTTATTTTTACGCACAGCCTGAGTCAGATTGCAGCGCAAAAAAAATATAACAACTTGCTCCGATTTTGTATCGGATTACATGTCTTTCGTTATTGCTATACAAATTATCCAATTATTATTATTATTAGCATAATATGCATAATGCGTTCGGCCAACTATTTTGGAGGTTGGGTCAACTAGTTCGCCACCGGGGCGATCTCGGGTGAACTTGCCGCCAACGTTGGCCCAACGCATACGAACTATCGCTCTACACCTACTCAATCGCCCAAACGTTCGAGTTGGGAGCTTGGGCGATCGTGTAGTCGGGGCATAAGTTTTAACTCGATTCCACGAGGCTAGACCAAAGAAAAGAGCGATGATTTGAAACTCGCTGAGGAAAGTTAAGCACTTTCTTGTGTTAAAGTTTTTAAATGTTATTTTGTTTGCGGTTTGTACTTTGCGGTGGAATAATGATAACGTCCTTGACGTATTTATATTTAGCCAACTTATCGCAAAATCAGTGACTGATTTCAATCGGTGTTTTCGGAAACGCCACTTGTTATGTTTTCGTGGAATGTTACAAATTTAGCAGTAAGGCCCGGTTTTTCATCACCGGCTTAATCCCGGATTGTACCCTAAGTTGGAACCGTAGCAAATCGAGCTCACACAATTACAGTTGTTGAAACTATCATCATAAATGTCGTGACTTCAATTCCTCGGCTAGCCAAGTCCTCCATCACGACACAAGCAACATCTTCCGCTTACTGTGATGATAACTTATTTTTATCGATATCATACTTCAATTTAAGAACTGTTAATATCACCTTCAATTAATTTCCATATATTAAAAAAAACATTACAAATTGTTGTGCTGTGAAAAAAACTTTATTTGTAAGAATAAAAAAGATAAACCGAGCTTCAGAGTGATCCCCTTTGTTGGTGAGCCAAGCCAAATAAAAATTATGTTAAGCTGCTTACTACTGATGTACAGCTTTGTTTGATGTGTAATCTTTCAGTATGATAATATTATAGCAATCTTCCCAACAAGCCCTTCATTGATATGCTCGGTGTAATCCTCGGGGCTCCATCGAAGCCAGAGTAAAGTTAGCCTCTCAGAAGCTGGGCGTACTGTACAGAGCGCGCGGATACTTAATATTACACAACTGCTGACCGTGTATAAATTGCAAGTGCGCTCCACTGTAGAATTTAGGAGCCACCTCTGTAAATGCCACCCCAAAATATCTGAAAACAAACCCTTGATTCTGTGCAGAAACGGGCCGTCCGTTTGATAGATTTGCGAACGGATTGCAATCTTTGGGAGCACGGACAGGGAATGCCGTCCTTGTTCTACCGATATTTCAATGGAAGATGAGGAACTAGCGTCATTGATCCCTTCAGCACCGGTGCACAGTCGGAGAACGGGTCGCTCCTACGACTCGTTCTCGTGTCAATGATTTGTCGGCCTTTGTGTTTCCTCCCTCCTACAACATGGGTCTTTTCAAGATCCAGGTTCACGCCTTCTTATTCTCTAAAAAACCCTCCACACACCATCCCCAAAGATGATATGGGCCTTGAGGGAAATTATTTCCCTCAGGGCCTGCTGTGTGGAATTACTATAATTTAAAAAAATAAGTTCAGTTTTATCAACTACGTACTCGTATATGCGGTATTTCATTACGCAGCATACGCAGCAACCAAATTATTATCTGAAGATATTACAGGTACTAATTGAAAACGCCTAGCATAACTGTTCAACTGTACGTAACAAATTAACATGTTTTAGGTCTGATTAACAAACGTGACCAACTTCCATAATTCAGTTCTGTCTAAAAATCAACCACATGTTTCTTTTTATTGCATGCACAATATAATGAACTTTTTATTAGTAGACTCATCTGAGTGACGGACTTATGAGATGAGAAGACTCGGAGCTTGTGAGTCACGAATTACGAGTGATTGTTGTACCCACTGAATTTCAAATGCAAATGCATAATTAAGATTAAAATCATTTATTAAAATATGTTTGTGTGTGAACAACATTACCTAACTGAAGTTATATTAATATATCGGTGGTGGTTTACGGCACACAGCCTTACCGGGTCTAAGCTTTCTAATAATTTAGTTACCATCATTACGCTTCAGAGCATCGTTTTTAATAGTGTATTTTGGTAGATAGTTGGGTTTATTTTTCTAATAATGTTCATCTTATTTTGTGTTAACTTTTAGTGGTTTTAAAATGTGGTTGTAAAAATTCGATTGAATTCGGAGGCTAGTTTTTTTTCATTAGTCATTTCGCGTTCAATTTATTTTCAACTTGCTGATGTGTACCCGGCCTTGCTCGGGATTTATTATTTTTTTTAAGTTATGAAGTTGTGGATTCTTGCTTGTCGTTTGGGTGCTATAATTGATTTGACAGCGAAAGTAATGCCCTGTGACGACTATTGCTATCTCTAAACAAAGAAACATTCATTTGAAAAATTTTTTTCATTCCAAACGTTTATTTTTCAAAATGTATCTAAATCTTCTTAAGTAGGTACCTACTTGTGTTTTCCAATTTGAAAATGTTCTACCCAAACAAACCTTCTTCTTTTGAATATGTAATCTGTGGCTAACCGGATTGGTAAATCTATGGGCTAACCTCAATGCAACATGGCATTCAATGTTTTTCATACTAATTTTAAAACGTTATAACAACAGTTCCGGTGGAACGTCGAAAACACACGAAGTCCTGGCAGATAAAAATCATTCAACGAAATCTTTGTCTGTGCTATTTTTTGGCCTATTAATTTGAACCTGAATAAGAACAATATTTGGGTACGAGATTTACGTAAGGGCCAGCACTCAAAAATGTCTCCAAACATCACTCAGGCAATACCACAAATGATTTATCTGTAAATTGCATACGGGTAGTTAGGAAAATGTATTAGGTTTCAAAAGGCAAACATCTTCAATCTGTGATCTTTAAATTTTATGAAATACATTCCAAAATGTCTGAAAAATAGGTACAGCTTGATAACCGGTGAAAGCAATTTTGAACGTTTTATCTGAAATTCCAGTACGTTTTACATATAGAACTTGACTGATTACAGTTTGGGGATTATTGTATTTTGAAACCTTATATGTTTTCCTTATTACCCGTATAGAATTTACAGTTTTTTTTTATTCTGAAAAAAGATAGATTATAATCTTATACATTTTAATTATTTTGTTTGATTTTAGAGGAAACAATTTTTATTTAAATATGTCTACTTTCTTTTTTCTTTTTTTAATTTCTTCTGGAAGGCGTGGTGTCTGTCGATTTTGGGTGCCTGGGTGCTGGTAGCCAGGTCCCGGAATGTCATGTTGGATAACAGGATTTAATATTACGACGGCAGGATCCAAAGAATCTGTTTCTCCAAGTCCAGTCTTCTTCCCTTTTCGTATAGGCTTCTATGAAGATCTCAACTATCCACTGCTAGTATGAAGAACTATTTTCTATTGGACTATTGGCTGCAGGGAAAATAAACCATTCTCTAAGGGTGTTCATGATGAAACTCAGTATTGACCGATGTTCAAAATGAGGACCGAGTTCCACGGGGATTGGTTCAAGTTTATTTTTTCAGTGAAGGATTTCGTTGATGAATTATTTTAAATAAAGTTCTTTTTACCTCTTCAATTAAGATAAAATCACTTTGCGGCATAATTTTTTATTGAATGATTAATAGTTATTTTGTATATACTACTATTTTATAAGTAAATATCAACATGTTTCGAAATCAATGGTTCCCTCGTCAGTATACAAAGTATACTAACAAAATGACATTATCATCGACAAATAATAAAAATGGACAAAAATTAATTGTACGCGATGAGAGAAGGTAAATAATTGAGTATTAATGTAAAAATAATTATATAAAATAAACATAATTTTTGTATTTCTATTAGAAAAGAAAAATTCAGATAAAATCATGAAACAACCAAAGCATAGAAACAAAACAATACATTTGTTTCAGTGAAAAACAATTTCCAGAATTAAAATTACATGCTAGATACCTATGATATGTTTCCTTGTAATGTCTTTATGATATAGACATGTATTTACAAGGTGATATGACTAGCCTATATGTGTGTATGTGTGAATGCGTTTGTAGGTGTGGGTGGGGAGTGGCGATCTACATATTATAGAAGTGAAGCCATATGTATGCGCATGAACAGTTTATGTAATTGTTAAGATAATTCTTTTTAATGTGGCCAGTGAATCCAAATAAATATCCATCTTAGAGTTGCTTAGGTTATTATTATTGTAAGAATGAAGTGCACAGTTAATTGGTGAATTTGCAGGTGCATTTCTTTTGTAACTGCGTGTGGTAGTGCTGTATGGCGGGTACGTACTTAAAAATAATTTTCTGCTAAATTCAAGGTTTTGAATGCATTATTAGTATTATATTGTAGAGTTAGTTAGCACTATTAGATTAAAATACCTACATTACGTTATTTCATTAGCGCTCTTAGACGTTTGATCGCGTGAATTTTCTAATACCGGAATAATTTTATTGTGGTTTAAAGATCTTTGATATATCCGGAACTAAGCGAGTTGTTCCACAGCTAGCGGCGACCTCGGTTGAAGCAAGATATTGTTATAATTAATTTTGTGGTTTTCATTCTCCTTAATTAACTGGGTGCATATTGCATCTGCGGCATGGCGCAACAGTAGTGCATTTTAAATTTAAATCTGCGGTCAGTGGTGTTTGATAATTATTGACCGCTTGAATTCAGACGGACAGTTTTTAAATTTTCATTTTATTATTGAAAGTTTTATATTTTTATTTGCTTTACGGCCAGCTTTGATCACACCGTCTCAATCAGTTTTATTTCTACGTGGATACTGCGCGGTGGGACTGTGGCATTACCATATTGTGGTATTTTGTAGACAGAAGGGAGTGGGTGAGTGGGAAAGGGGTGGTTGATATGTATTTATTTGATTACCCGCCCATCTGGGCTTTTACATATATTTTAGAACATGATATAAGGAGCTATCAAAAATTATGAGTACATAGTGATTCTAAACCATAAAGTAATGAACTTTTTTTTTAAACGTTTAACAGTGACATAAAATAGAAAACTAAAACAATATTATAACACAAATCATTAACGCCATATTATCCAACGCTACATTTTGGCGGCCTCCAAGGTCGAGGGGTAAGGCTCTCGACTACGAATCGGAAGGTCGCGGTTTCAAATCCTGGTGTGCGCAACAAAATTTTATTTAATTAATTTGTGCTGTTTCACAATTAATTAATTAAAAAATAATGTATAGTATATTTGCGCACGTTCCAGAGTGGAAGATACTCTCAGTATCGCCCTTGTGAAAGACCACCATTCAGAATTGAAACGTTGCTTGAAATGGTTTTTAGCCGTGTTTGGTGACCAGATCTGAATAGCCAGGCATTTCCCCACCTTCCTCTTCCTCTTCTCCTTCCCCCTCCCTATACCTTCAGCCTCACAACGTTTCCCAATTGGTGATGCCATAGTCTCACTGGCTCCAGACGGTTGTGAGCAGTTGAGACTCTTGTGCGGTATTCATGTAAAAAAAAATCCAAGCTACAATACTAATAATAATATATTGTAGGAGTCATCAAAGTGCTGGCCAGTAAAAAATATCAACAATACCTCCAAACTTGTTCCCCGGTCATATTGGTTAATGAATGAGACTGATAGTTGGTTGTGTAAGTGTTGCAGAAAGATGTTACAGTTTGTCTTGTGTTCCTCGTCGGTACATTTAATTTAATAGTGGCGACGATGGCAGGCCGGTCTATAGGTTGTTAATGGTTCTATATAATACAACTGGTCTGACATAATTCTCCCGCAGAGAGCGTAATCAGATGCAATTGATTCATCAAACTTACATAATTAATATTTTCAGTTGTAATTTTGAGTTTAAAATTTATATACATAACTAATGAAGTCTAGAGCATTCTCATACAATCTAAAGATATATATATTCTATATAATATGGGGAAAAGGAAGCTTCGGAAGTACCTGTCTAATACGCCTCGTATTAAACAAATTGTAATTAATATGTTTTTTTTCTGTACTATTCTTTATACTTGATAATTACACTTTTTTTATAGATGTACCGTATTGCCATACTGTGTCAATACTAGCTTTTTCCATTCTGTTTTGTATAATGGCACTTAATATGACCTAACCTTGTCAATTTGACCGCCCTAAAACGGGTTTTGTTCCCAGTTTGGCAGTCAAAGCTTTCATAGATTTTATGGTCTAATAATGTGTTTCAACATAAAATAATAATCAGAATTGGTCACTAAACACGACTAAAGCCATTTTAAGCAACGTTTTGACTGAGAGCACTTAAGTTGAATGAATAATGTTCCGATTTTATCCGATGAATTGTTTCGAAATCGACGAACAAATGTCTCGAACGAGTGATGTTTAATACGGAATTTACCACCATAGCCGCTGTACCACAGAGCCCGTGAAATATAACAATCGGTTTATTGCACCAAGTTTTACGCTAAACATATTAAAAATACAGAGGCTTACTCGCCTATCTTTTGACCCTCGCATAAAAAAGACGTTATCTACCCTTTTTCCATCAGATGGCCAACTTAAAGGCCCAGACATAAAAGTTGATGGCATTCATTCATGACGGTAGATTCAATAAAGCTCCATTTTCTTCTCTTTTTCCGTTCTTTTTCAATAAGTGATTCGGTGCCGGCGAAAGGTTTAGATCCATTTGCATACAAATCTGCATCATGCATCCTCCATTTGATTTTATTATTTGCGGACCCCCAAGATGTGTCTAGATGTCCGGCGAAGTGGCTCACTTTCTCCACTGCAAAGGAGCTGATGTGAATATAGATCCAGATCATGAATATTACTCGGCTATAACTCTACCGGAGGCGGTGGTGAGTAGTGCGGTCCATAGAAACGGATTATTAGGTTCTATGTGCACGACTCATTGTAGGTAAATATATGTATATAGAATGAGTAACTCCACACCGGAGGCCCCGAGAAAAATAATTTCCCTCTATCAATCATCTTTGGGGATGCTGTGTGGAGGGTCTTTTAGAGGATAGGACGGAGCGAACCTTGGTTTTAAAGAGACCCATGTTGTAGGAGGGAGGAAACACATAGGCCGGCAGATCTTTCCACAGTCGAGCTGTTGAACACAAGAACGAGTCGTAGAAGCGACCAGTTCTCATATGACAGATGTCAACTGTGTACAACTGTGGCGCGCGTTTGGCGTGTTTCCCGACTGTGCACCGGTGCCGAAGGGATCAATGACGCTAGTTCCTCAGAGCATCTTCCATTAAAATACCGGTAGCGCAAGTACAGCATTCTAACCTAAAATTGAATTTATAATTTATATGCTTAAAGAATTTACGTTGAATGCTTTCGATTCTTTCACTATGGGCTTGGTATAAAGGTGTCTATATCGGTGTACAATATTCTAAGTGAGGGCGGATATACGCGGTGTAAAGGGAGTATGGAGTATTTATGTTGCGAAAAGGTTTTGAAATACGAATTATAAATCCTAGCATTTTATTGGCTTTATGTTCGTATAGTGTGAATCTATGATAGTTAATATTAAGTTTTAACGAAGAGAAAGGAAATGAATCCAGTATGATTTAGTAGAGTAACATCACGTAACATTTATGAATAATCATTATCTTTTCGTGGAAAGCAATATAAACATTAAAATACAACCTACCGCAATCCAATCTAACGTAACGCAACTTAACCCAACCCAACCCAATTAACCAACCTAACGCAACCTTTGCAAATGCTGCACAATGGCGATCCAATTACAAAATTAGAATAAACTTATTTGCAACCGGAGCCGGGCATTATTGTATTCACCGCTTCGAACAGGAAGTTCAACAATCGATTATTTGTAACGCTACTGCCAACTGTCGACAATGCACGTCGAAGCATCCAGCTTTATCACTTTTATTTATTTATTTTTAATACGTCATGGTTTTTTGCCATTAATAATAATATTGAACAGGACAAATAATAAACCCTAAACTTAATACAACAACTCAACACCATTACATATACTCAGCTATAAAATGTTTTAACAAACTTCCTAAAGAAATACAAGCTGAAAAAATTATGAAATTTTTAAGAAAACACTCCTAATACACTTTACAAGAAACTATTTTTAGTTGTATATTATAAGTTCACTTGGAAATCTGTACATATTTTTATATAGATATATTTTATTTCTAAAAATTTCCTTTTAATTTTATTTCTTTTGCAATTATTGTATAGACACCAGAATATCATGTTTATGGTAATACTCTTGAAATTAATTATATGCATAACAATCCTTAATAGTATTCCCTCTTTAAAAACAAGCATTTATCAATTACAGAGATATATTACTTAAAAAAAAGAATCTAAAAGGCTTACATAAATAAAAAAGTTTTTTTTTTAGTACTTACGTACCTAATATTATTATCATGTAAACAATGTTATTAATTATAAAAAATAAAAATAAAATTATGAAATTGGATGATTTGTAAAGCGCCTTTTTTATGAAAAATCACCTCAGGGGCATTGAAACTTTATCTGCATACATACTCGTATTCATTGATGTTTAAGGTGGTCTCATGGGAAATTTCTTCCAACCGGCCTGACGGTTTGACGGCCTCAATAGTCGAGGGGTAAGGCTCTCGACTACGAATCCGAAGGTCGCGGGTTCAAATCCCGGCGTGCGCAAGTAAATTTTATTTAATTAATTTGTGTTGTTTCACAATTAATTAATTTAAAAATAATTTACAGTATATTTGCGCACGTTCCAGAGTGGAAGATACTCTCAGTATCGCCCTGGTGAAAGTCCACCATTCAGAATTGGAACGATGCTTGAAATGGCTTTTAGCCGTGTTTGGTGACCAGATCTGAATAGCCAGGTATTTCCCCACCTCCCATTACCCCTTCTCCTTCCTCTCCCCAATACCTTTAGCTTCACAACATTCCCAAATTGGGAATGCCATAGTCTCACTGGCTCCTGACGGTCGGGAGCAGTTGGGACTCTTGTGCGGTATTCATATAAAACAACTAACCCAGTTTTACTAACTAACAAGTGTACAAGTCGAGAAGTTTTACAGTGAGAATAAACAATCATTTACTGCTGCACAACTGCTTTTTTTTCAATTCTACAGGACGAGAGTGAAAGGGAATGAATTACCAACTTAATTATCTTATTACGAATTAATAGAAAATATTATGAAACTGCCACTAGCGAAAATTTCTTGGATAATGCTGTTATTACATAGCTGCTGTCTGTGTTTTTTCAAATATGAACAAATGTTCTAACAATAATCGTTTTTTTATGTGTCGTAATTTGTGATCATAATTATTAAACCGGAATTATTTTGTGACAAATCTGATCAGCTTGACAAGTAGCATTTAAGTTTTTTAAGAAATGTAATACAGCACGCGATAAACCAATCAATTAAATAAGGTGTAAAACGCTGCATTGAATTGGTAAAATGATCCAAATCTAAATTGGTGTAAATTTTGTAATTCTCTAAATAAATAACACGATTAACATCTGCATAGTCTACGCCCTGCTTTTTACTGCCTTTCTATTCTGTGCTCGGAACGTGGACTACGAGGGTAAAATAAATATATGCCTTTAAAACTCGGTGCTTAATAAACTTAATAAAAAGTTTAAATGCCTGTCCTATTTTAGAAAAAAAAATACTTGCAACTGTCGGAGCGGATGGGGGATGCGGATGAGGTACCAGTCTCTCTCTTTTCAAAACTAATTGTGATCACGATGGCCCGTCATAAGGCGTCAACATTAATTAGTAGGGGAGCCTTGTACACAAGAGAGATTGCAGTGGGGGTCACGATCCGCAGCAACGAGGAAGCGACTCAAGAAGAAGTAATAATAATAGTAATTAAGCTTATTTATTTGAATCACAAATTATTTATTTAACAACAAAAAAAGTAAAAATGTTTGACCAATTAGAAACATATCCCGTTTTAGGACAGACGAACATCTCACTGATATTTAAGTGTTGGCTTTTGGAAAGTAACCTTGTGTATTGATCATATTAGTTTTAAAAAAATCAATTTTATTCGGTGTTCCTCAGGGTAGCGTTGTAGGTCCAATTTTATTTTTATTGTATATTAATGACCTTTGTAAATTACCATTCATGGGTTCTTGTATTTGCAGATGTTACTGTTTTGGTGTTTGCTGGTGATACTTTGGATGAAACAGAGTAACTGTTGAGCCGAAATTTTGCCTCAACACTGTTCAAATGCACAAATTCGCTCTTCCCAACGATATTTTCGATCAAATTTACGATCAATTTAGGATATCGATTTTTGTGGATTAAGTTCTGAAAGGAAGACTAGTTATAAAAAGTGTTAACAGGGTGAACAAACGTCACCGAAATGTCAAATGTCATTATTAGTTTACGATCTTTATATCGCGATTTAAATATTGTATAACACAGATTTATTTTCGTTTTCGAATGTCAAAACATATTTTTATATGTTTTAAATGAAACTGCAGAGAACCTAACTTATTTAACTTTTTATAAGCTAAGTTTTGTCTTGTTTTTTCACTCATCGAGAAACGTCAAATGTACGAAACGAACAATGTACTTTGCGGCATTATCAAGTCAAGCTAACACTTTATTTGCAATTTATTTTTAACACACACCTTTCTGAAGAATAACATGTTTGTTTATGTATTAGTTATTAAAATAAATGATGTGTATTCATAATAAATACAATATTAACCCATCTATGTTAGTTTTACCTTGGAAGTTTTTACTTTAATGTCACTTTATTGTCTTAAAAGTGGGCGGCTACTATTTAATCGTTTATGAAAGTGGGCTATCTAAATTAAAAGAAAAATGATATATTCAATGCCAATATTTTCCATATTTGGCCACACCCGACACTCGTCGCTCGAACCCAGTTCAGCTTTCGGAGAAAGGATAAAATTTATTCCCCAATTTTAAAGACGGGCACCCAAATAAGACGCCAAACGTCACTTTGCGGGTTGCTAATGCAAGCAATACAGCAAATATTTTATTTCTAAATTCTGTTTGCGTAGTTAGGAAATGTCTAAGGTTTCCAATGACGAAAATCCTCAAACTGCAGTCTTTTAAATTCTATGAAATACGTACTAAAATAACTTTGAACGCATTTTTGAACGTTTTATCTAAAATTCCATTACGTATTTCATATATAACTTAAAAAGCTAACAGTCTTAGAACGTTTATCATTGGAAACCTTATACATTTTCCGAACTACCTGTGTAAAATTTATGGATAAATAATTCGTTGTATATCTTGCGTTAGCAAATTACAAAGTGCGTATTTTTGAGAGCTCCCCTTCAAGCTACCTCGTGCTACCTCGTGCTACCTCATTAGCAGAACAACGTGGGATTCCAAAAGCTGGATATGAGTTCACAGAAACAAAAGGTCGGAAGTTCAGACGAGTTTTAGAATCGCCGATTCGCAATTATTATATGAATTTTATCATTATGCGCAATGCGAAAATTGTATATCACTAATTACATAGTGCATGTGAAATGTTTTTTTTTTTCTGTGCACTCGCAACGCTGGGGGAATAGCCACATTCGAGAACGTTATGACAATCATGTCTGCTGAAAGCAAAAAAAACACATCGTGCACTGCATTCTACTTGCCTGAATTTTAGGTCAAAGAAAAATCAATTATTTCATTTGACGCATTGAAATGAAAGCTATCGTTTAATTTATTGATATGGCAATTCAACACACGTATGAATCAGGACACTTTTTAAAAGTGGTATAAAGTCATTAAAAGTACCAAGGAAAAAACTAGCCAAACAACCTAATATATATTTTTTTTATAAAAATAAAATAAAAATACAGAAAATTTTATAAAAAAAAAGAATTATTAAAAAATAATAATATTTTTTTCATTGCAAAGCCCCATCTTACTTATTCTTTTTCGATGGTAACATTATTTCAAACTCTATGTATTTTCTTTTAATTAATTAATTTTATTGTTTTAACTGCAAAAACTATTCCGGTTTGTCGACTCAATCGAGTTTATCCGTAGGATTAATTACATTGAATCTGATGACCGTAGCATTGGGAGTTATTTATATCTCTTGGGAGTAGATTTGCAATGGGTGAACTTTTTGCTTTGAAAAACTATTTTATTTTAGCAGGAAATCCGAATTTGCCGTAGTAAAAACATATTAATGATTTTTTTTTTATCGTTCCCAGGTCTAGTGACCGGTTTATCACTACTGGATAAGTACGTAAATCATTGCTAAAACTTAACCTTCCTAATTTGGCCGCTTGAGCCGATAATTGGAAGCAGTTCCGGCTTTGCGACCATTTCCAGCTACTAGTGACAAATCCCATCACTCGAATTTGATATTTAAGTAAATAATGGCATTTAAAATTAACGTTAATTGTCTACTTTTACCAATATGGACTTCGAAGATTCGTCGAGCGATGAGGAATGTCAATAATATTAATTGATAAAAAATGATTTTCAATCTAAACCGGTCTAAAGAGGAATTTTCAAAGTTTCAATATGAGAACATAGTTTGTTTTCAACGGTTAGTTAAGTTAACTAACTAACTAACCAACCATCACGCCGTTTCCGACTTCTGACATGGCCCGACTCGAGTATTTGATTCACTTGATCGTGCCATGTCTTCCTCGGGCGTTCCCGGCTTCTTCTTCCATTCACATTCGCGTCATATATTCTCCTTACACTCCCTTCTTCGTTCATTCGCTCTACATGCTCAAACCATCTAAGCGTCCCTTTCTTAATCTTGCTCACTACTCTTACATCAGCCTTGCATTCTTTACGAAACATTTTTCACTCGATCATACATGGTTTTACCACACATTCGTCTCAGAGATCTCATTTCTACAGCATTCAGTCTACTTTCATCCTTCTCTGCCAGTTCCATGCCTCACTGCCATACATCAAGGTTGGTATCAGCACTCCATTGTGGACTGCTAGCTTCGCTTCCTTGGACAACTTTTGTTTGCGCCAACCGCGTTCAGTCCTCCGTTAATGGAGTTTCCTGCATTCACCCTTCTTTCAATATCCCTATCAGTCTTTCCATCTCTCGTAAACATACTTCTCAAATACACAAACTCATCAACCTGCTCCAAGTATTCATCATTCACAACTATATTGCATACTGTTTTCGTACTCTCTCTTTCAAACATCATGACTTTGGACTTATTTACATTCATCATTAGCTCATTCTTCATACATACTTCGTTTATCCTAGATACGAGGGACTGTAGATCTTCCATAGTGTTAGCAATCAGCACCGCATCATCAGCATACAACAGGCAATTAGTTCAAGTTAGTCATAATTTAATGAATAATGCACTAGCTAAACAAATACTATTTACAATCAGGTTCCTCGGTTTGTGTGCTTGACTTTGTCAACAACCAACTCTTAAATAAAACTAGTTTAAAAATAAATGTACATCGCGAGGACATTATTGGTTTTGTAAAAAACAAACATTAAAAAGAAAAACATTCCTTTATTAAAATCGTAGACAAAACGTGAAATGTTGGTGATTTCTATACTGTCTATGCTTACGACCTATGTACGGATTTTTGCTAAGCTCGTCATAAATTCCTTATCCTTCACTGATAAACCGGCCCTATGTGTTTAAATGTTGGTTACACAATAATAACTCTTCATCAATTGCTATAAAAATTGCTAAATAAATGTCTTTATTTTTAAATTCTGCTAATTCTCGTCAACATGGATTTTAGTTAAGATTTTCATAGTCCGAGCAAGATAATTTGTTCAATATTATGGTGCCCATTCTAAAAAATTGTTAATTTGCAAGGGTTTTAGTCATCGCTTCAATTTGACCACTTTTCTATTAAACAAACAATTATACATAAATGATTTGAAAATTACTTTGTAATCGCCATTCTATTAATATATATCAACATGTTTCGAAAGCGATGCTTTCCTCATCAGGAATATATAGAATACTAAAAAATAATAATGTTAAGTATTAATCATCTAAAATACTATCCAACCAGCTTTTCATACTAATAATAAAAAAAAATTAAATGTGTTTTTATAACAAGGATAAAGATAATATTTTAAATAAATCGGTGGTATATAATTTAATTTGTAACAATTGCATTTTTTTTACACACGAAAAAAAGACTTCAAGAAATTTTACTATTAGAGTTAAGGAACACCTAAAGTGTTCAAATAATAATACTTATTCTTAATTTGCCAATCATATTTTGGAAACCAATCATTCTTTTGATATTATAGATTTTAAAAAATTACATACAAATGCAACCGGTTTCAATTAGACAAATTTGAAATTTTAGAAATCAGAAAAAGTGTTATTAGTCAATTAAATATAATTAATAATCTTTTTTTTATTGCCTTGTCTTAAATTTATTTTTATTATTATTAATAATGAAATTTATTTATTTTTTAATTTCTAAAATAAATTTGTTATTGCTATTTATTTCTTTTAATTTCTATTGCAAAGAAAAAAAATGGTAGTTTTACAAATAACTTCTAATTATTTACAATATTATTTTGATTCGTTCTGAAGTAGCGTGTAATTGAAATTCAATTCCGATTTAATCGTGGTCCTGTTAATCAAAATACAAATCAAACGGCCATTTAATATGGTAATACCTTTTTTTATTTTGGTTTCATTGTGAGAAGTTTATTCGATTATTTGTGTTTGAATCAAACATTCACGGAGCTAACCCAATCACGTGTAAATGAAATCACAGGTGTCGTGTCGTAAAGCAATTTATTATTTTATATTGTAATTAAAACAACACTATGTTTCTTAGCCTGGTTTGTTTTCTTTAATTTAGTAGAAATATTGTGAACAAATGGGAAGCGTCCAATATGGCCACCCCTAACCTTAGAGATGAGACGGATTGGATTAAGGGCCAGCACTCAAAAATGGCCCTAAACATCACTTTGCAGATTGCTCAAGCCATACCACAAATGATTTTTTTGTAAATTCAGCACGGATAGTCAGGAAAATGTATAAGGTTTCAAAATTAATAATTTCAGGACTGAGTCATTCAAAAATTCTCTATTACCTAGACTCCACGCAGAAGGAAATACATATTCAGACATAGTAGATATGTTCAACTGCTCGGAATACAAATACAAACAGGCGATTATTTCATACATCCTCAACGATTATTAATATGTGTGTCTAGAGTATAAGTATCAGTGAATGTGAGGTATGTTTTTAAAATTCGAATCTGTAACTAATTACTTGGAATGGTACTTATACTTTGTTATTCCTGTATTTGTTCGTTATTTTATCTATGTACCTACTGCGATGTGTTTTGCACCTGTTTACCATAACTAACTATATATAAAAGCACATATAGGGCGTATATAATACAAAAAATAAATTGAAAAATTACAAATCTGTCATCTTTAAATTTTAAGAAAAACATCCAAAAATGTCTTAAAATAGGTACAGTTTGAAGACCGTTGAAAGCAATTTTCAACTTTTTACCCAAAATTCCAGTACGTATTTCATGTAGAATTTAAAAGATTACGGTTTGCGAATTATCGTCTTTTGAAACATTGTACAATTTCCTATTTACCCGTATAGAATTTACAGATATACCATTCGTAGTATTTCTTGAGTTGACAACCTGTAAGGTGTGTAATTTTGGGTGCCGACCGTTACTCGTCAACGATATCGATACGGGCTTGGTCGAACTCTATATGTATATATCGACTTTTAAAATATAAACTGTTTTTGTCATGATAATCCCCGACTCCCGTGTACTCGTTAATTAAAGTTTTCAATCACTTAAAAACTACTTTAAAACTGAAATACGATTTAAAAAGGGATGATTTAGTACTTCTCGATAAAAAGACAGTTAACTTTAAAATAAAGTCATTATACAATCTAAAAGTCTTATTTCTGAACTTCCTGTGGATATGTAAATAAATAAAAATCCAACTGGAAATGATTTCCATATTATACGAGCAAATCACGGCTTGTCTTGGAATAATTTACCATCAATCTCGGCACCGTGTACCTACACACTCGTAACTACCTGTGATTAATCGAGATCTTGATATTAAAGAAATAATAGCATGTTGCTTTTGATTCAGTCAATCAATAAACTTAACTGTCGTGCTTGGTACGATTCGAATGCTCCTATGTTAAACCTACCGCTTTTTAATTTAACCGTTCGTTTTGATAGGTAAGGGGTCATGGGAAGTTATGCTTGTCATAACATGTCCGTGGTTTAGTATTTTCTTGGTGAAATGCTGTGATTTGGTTTTATGGTGGCTTTTTACGTTCTTAAGCCAAGTCTTCTGCAACTGTTTTTTGAAAACATTTACACATAAAAATAAAACAAAAGGGCGTTACCGTACACATTTTTGTATGTATACAGTACGTTTTTGTCTTCCGACACCGATGGAAAACATTCACCTTCGGGCGAAGAGGGGAGGGGGGGAATGGTTTGTTTCATTTTTTAAAATCGCCGCACGGTGCGGGTCATAAATCGGACGGTATTTTAGGTTATGCGTACTGAGCGAAATTATTATAAAAAGTTTGCTTATGTATCGGTAATTATAATAATTTATTTATTATTATGTATTCTCTTATTTTGTCTGCTATTTCTAATAACATTACAGCCCTCATATTAAGACTTTTTAAGGTACACATCGTGAGGCAAATATGCATGTATTAGCACGTCTTTTTCTTGTTCATTTTCTTAATATAAAAAAAACAAACTCAGAACCTAAAACCGATTTTATATATAATACAATATCGCCCTTGAGGTGATTTTTCACAAAAACGGCGCTATAGAAGTCATCCAAGTATTGTTATTATTATTAATTAGACATAAAATAGGTTTTTAGGTTCTTAGTTAGGGTTTTTTTTTCGTAAACCCTAACTATATCTTATCAACCAAGGATCTAAATACAGTATATTATGCTTTATGCCAGTCTCATTTTGAATATGGAATTTTGGGATGGGGCTCAGCTGCATCAAATTACATAAAACCACTAAATACAACTCAGAAATGCATCATAAAAACCATTTTAAAGGTCCCCACGTGGACGTCAACAACGAAAATTTTTAAACATTTCGACGTTCCAAGTATTCAAAAAATCTTTGCCAAAAATGTTCTAGTTCATCATCTTAAAAAGGACCAACTGGCTATGAATCCTCATAATAATAATACCAGAGCAAAGCAACTAGACAAGCTAAATGTAATACTATTTTTGGACAAAGAACCTTTGAATTTTTGTCGGTAAAATTATATATACAACAAACACCCACTTAGTATCACACAAAGTAATTCAATCAATAATTGCATCAAGTCCAGCAGAACTTGACTTCACGAATTAACAGAAGAATAACTAGTATTCTTAAAATAACGTCATAGAAATTACTGGAAATACCCTACCCAAACCTTGAAGTTGAAATATAGAAATCCGTTTATTCAAACCTAGTTCCGCTCAACACAGGATCTCCTATGAGAAGGACTATGAAAAAAATTCTGTAATATATATATGTATATCTATTTTTTATATTTATACATCACCTTAAAATGTGAAAATTATATAGAAATTAATAAAAAAAAACTATTTTGGTTTCTTCCCCTGCGTGTTAGGGCGTGTCTGTGCATTATTTGCTCTGAAGGAATTGTTAACATTGAGGTTTTAATTCACTCGACTTTCCAAAGTTGGTTTTCTTGTTTGTAGACCGAACGTTTACAAGAACGAGTACGCTATCCAATAATTGGCAGACATTAGCAGCAATTCAAATGCAATAGGACAACCAATTAGTATAATCTTACTGAAACAGTCAATAGGATATAATCTATACAGATTAATGGCCAATCTCTAGAACTACTTGACCGAGTCACAGACAGATTGACCGATGGGGGTTTCCTTTTCATTGAGGTATGAAAAAATGCAGTAGGTGGTACGGGCTTTATATCGTGCAGCCTCCGGTGGAAACGTGACTCCCGATGACGAGTCGTGAGACTCATCTCGAAACGTCAAGAAAACATCTTTTGCGGATCACGAAGACCGTGTTCTAAGAATATGTACCTACATTAATGAAAAAAATACGTCGCTGGTCTTAAAAGCAATTTTGCAATGCATAATGTATTATTTTTCAATATGCAGATTTAGACAATGTGGAGCATGTTTATATTTATTTCATGGAAATTTAAGTGATTGGTACGAGCGCAGTTATTCCGGGCTGAAGCCAGCGGGGTGAAGATTACCATACTGATAACCAATTTCCTTCCGATAGGAGGGGCACTCGAAGGAAAAGGATATATTTTATCCACAATAAATTATACAGAAACACGACCACACTAGGAAACTATGGAGTTACGAGCATTATTGTGTTACCTTTTGATTTACTGTACATCTACATAATTAGACTAAAATTTCCTACAAAGATTTAAGCTTATGGGCTTGGATATTTTATTTTTTACTGCTAGCCTGGAAAATTGTATTTTTGATGTAGGCAGTAATAGTTTATATTACACTAGCTGAAGTACCCAGTGTTGCCCCGGGTTACAAATGGTTTTGTGTAAATTATTGACGTTGAGATTTGTTACCCCTACCCCTAACCCTACCCCTAACCCTACCCCTAACCTCTACCTCCACCCTCACCCTACCCCTACGCCTACCCCTATATATATATATATATATATGTATATAGTTTCTGGGTAAGCACACGGAGAAAGAAGGAAATATCACTAAGGGAATACACAAAAATTTCTACGAAATTATTTTATTCGCATGTATACTTTTTGCAATGAGGTTTTCTCTGTTTTCTGGAAAACTTACAACAAGAACATTAATTTCCATTGCCATGATTGTCGACCTTTTTGTGCTGCAGTTTAATTTTTTTCGGAATGGTAATGTTTTCTTTAAATGTCCCGGTGTATTGGTTGTTTTAAATAGTGGCATCAGCAAACTCCTATTAATTTATAAATGAATTAAAAATTACTTTGTAAACACCACGAAATTAATTCAATTTCTATTAATTTCCTTCTTACTTTCGCTAGAGGAGCAGGCAAGTCTAGCAACAAGTTTATCTTTCGACTAGGTATTTCTTTCCCAAGTCGCGGTAATGTATCTTATCAGACAAGTAACTTAGAGGTTTCTTGCCTAGCCGCCTCGGCCGTTGGAGTCTACCTAACGCCCGGTTTCCATTTCACCTGATTTGAATATCGATTAACTTGAACGATGCTTACGTTTAGAAAGTGATTCACACACATACAGGGTATGCAAAAAAGTGCACAATAATTTTAAAAAGTAAAATAATTTTATTTTTAGAGGTAGGTATTTGTAGGGTACCTACCCATAAAACGCCTACCCGTAAAATAAATTACAACCCTTGCTAATTACTTGCAGTGAATTTTACCCGCTAAGCCACTGCAAGTGGCTTGTCAGCAGGAGTTTAGTTCAACAATATTATATAATACAACAATAAATAACAATCATCATACAAATGTAGCGCAATAATAGAACAATATGGGTTCATGCATGTTGTGATCAATGTACACAAGTTGAAGAAAATATTAAAAAAAAAAGAAAACATAACAGTTCCAATTACATAATATCGATTTAAAGAATATTATAAAAATATCGAATATCAGGAAGTATTAAACAAATTGAGAAAAAAAAAGTATTACAGTTTTGTTCCAGTGAGGATAGACTTAATATAATATAATTTTAAGGATATACGCAGCTATCAAGGAGATATGCAATCAAGAGGATATCATATTTGTTCAATGGAAAGAGACAATCGAGTATGAAAAAGACGGCATGACTTATGGACGTATGTAATCGAATGAATGGTTGTCTCGTCCTTCTTATTAGCATAGCTTCATACTTGTAACATTGCCGCAGTGATAATTATACTTAACCTACAATATTCGAGTTTAATTCCTCACCACAAAACCCCTAATAAGCACTGAAGGCGACTTGCCCCAGCCTTGGCGTGGTCATCGCTTTACTTATGTTACCTAACCTAACTAAAAAAACTGTATTTTTCGGGACTATTTTCAATTAGCCTGTGAGGCACTTTTTTCAATGATTTGTTATAATACCTAGTCATCAATATTTTACCAACGCAAATAAATAATCTAAGCCTTCCACAGGTGATTTTTTGGCACAACCGTTATTTTGCCGTCTAAATTAAGTGGCATGTTGTAGGAGGCTTTAACGCGCCAATCGTGTTTGCATCTGTACTAATTTATAATCATGCATTCACATACACTAAATACTGCCAGGTACTTAATAACCACGACGAGCTCCGTGGCAGAGTGGCAAGAGCCTTCGGCTGAATGAAGAATGTCCCGGGTGTTGTTTCTTTTGTATACAAATTTACACTTGGATTATAATATTAATACAGTTTCAACAGCGCCCCACTACTTCATAATATTGTCCGTAGGAACAATAGGAACACGTCGCGCGGCGTCATATGTGCGGACACCCGGAACGCACATATTAAGCTAAAAAACCTATGGGATATTTCGTACAACATATTATATTCGGTTTTGAACGGTGCTGATACATGCCTCAGAGAAAACATTCGCTTTGTCCGGTGGGCCTCATATCGAGTAAATGATTTCAGGTTTTATATTCTTTTCGCATTTCAACATTTTTTTGGTTTTTGAGAGCATTTCCGAATCTTCCAAAATGAACCAATTTTTAATTAAACTTATTTTACTTTCTTTAACTCTACACATTATCCATGTTCCGAAGCCAAAAATGTATTGGCCGAAATAGACGGATTGTTTCAAGTCGCTAGTTTAGTAGGTAGTAGGAACTTATTAATATACAATAAAAAACACATAAATTTGTTGTAGACCACTTTTATTTTATCAAAACTCTACCGGTTTCGGAAGCACCCTTCCTTCATCAGGAGAATATTAAAAATCGCTCTATTCTTCCCGGAAATCCTACAATTACCCCTACCCATTTGTTTACCCCCCACTCCAACACCTAAAATTTATATGTTTTGTCAATATTTTATATCATAAGTTAGTTTTAATATTCTCCTGATGAAGGAAGGGTGCTTCCGAAACCGGTAGAGTTTTGATAAAATAAAAGTGGTCTACAACAAATTTATGTGTTTTTTATTGTAAATTATGGCGAGCCACAAAGTTAATGCTTTTTACAAATATACTTATTAATAATTTTGCGATTGTTTTTAAACTTCATATACACACAATTGTTCGAGTTTTTTTTCGAATTATATAACATATAGTTATGTTTTTGACTTCACATTACTAACACTCAAACAATGACATAAGTAGGTACATAGTTTAATCCGGAAACACGACCACTCGGGAAACGACAAATTCGGGTCCATTGCGGGAAGTTGTACCGCATTTTTTTCTTTATGTTTTTTTTTTTCATTGTATGAATGCCATTCATATTGTTTCAGTATTTATACGTTTTTGCTTTATAAGAAGTATAATTTTTTAAATGTTATCCATCTTTTTAATTATTTTTACGGCAAAAATTCCTGTCACACGAACTTATGCTTTTTCTCGTATTACTTGAGAGGAACGGCTGCGCGCCCTGTTTCATACAAAACTTAATTTTGGAATTGAGGCCCAAATACCTACCCAAACTGAATGATCTTTCTTTTAAAATAAAGGTATAGTCAATATATACCACGGATTAGAAGTACTTTATTTAATTTTGTTTCAAATTATGAAATATAGGCTATTAAAGGATTTGATTTTTCATGATTCTAGAGGCAACTTTGAAGATTTCTTGCGGTTTTGTGGTTTTTATTTTTTTTTATTTTGTGTTTGATGTACGAGTATATATGATTACTTAAAATAAAATAAAAAATCTTAAAAAAAAAACGTTCTTTCGGCCGATATTTTAAATTATGTACGGCAAATTTATGTTCCAACGTAAATTGGTCATTTTTAATTTAAATTTAATTTAATCATGATGCTTATTTAAAAAAATATATTGTTTTTTATGTTTCATTATATTTTCATAGTAGAAGGGGTAAAACCTTTTTTTTAAATCACTATTAGCCCTCAAATCATTGCTAAACTTGCCTCTGAAATCGCGAAAATTCGATTTCTTTAATGCCCTTTATTTTGTTAGTTCGAAAGAATATTTAAAAAATACTAAATATTTGCTATACCCTTTGATGAAAAAATATATAATTCGGTTTAGGTGAGTATTTTGACCTCAAATGCAAAATGAAGTTTAGTATGAAACAGGCCGCGCAGCCGTTCCCTTTAATACTTGTGGCTGTCTATCTACTATAATAATATATGCGTCCTTGAGGTGATTTTCTCACGGAAACGGCGCTGTAGAAATAATGCATTTATTAGTATTATTATAATATCTATATATCTTTCTGTCTAGTCCAATATTATATCTAATACCTACCTCTTCAGACAAACTTTGGAAATGAAGTAACTCCATTTAGTCGATGAAAAAGATTTTTTTTTCTCCTTTTTTAAATGACTTTAATATTCAATTCCCAATGATTTATACCACGAACCGCCACTGCTTGCGCTCCGTATATCCCGGATCCGGATGCTGTTCAGATTTGCTCTCAGATAATATTTATAACAATTAGTTGATTCTTATATTAAAGTGTGTCAAAGTAGGTTTTGGTTACAGTGTCACCAGTGGTCCGTGACCCGGCGAAAATAACAGAATTTGATCCTGCCACTGAGAGGTGCATTGTATCATCTCTTTCTGTTACATGCGTCGTTTATGAGAAAGGAAGAGAGATTACAACGGAGCAATCAGCGTTACAGCTATTATACAGGTGATTTAATAAAATGACATCGACTGTCCAGGCCGCCTTATCGGCGCCAAATCTCCGGGGAAAGCGTTGCCTTCGTGTATTGTAGAGCATACGGATTATTAATTATTTGTCACTGAGATGGCGCGATCGCCTATCGCCCATAAAACTACAAACAAGAATAGTTTACCAATATGGTATAATTTAACACAGCGGCTCGGAGTACAGTTGGTCCATTGATTAAAATTACACAAGGTGGTCGTTCGCCATTCCGTAATATTATTTATTTTATCACGTGATGGGTGAAAATATAAAAAATGCTGTCCATAAAGGCTGAAAAGTTGAACCCACCCTAATGCAAACGAGCCATAATAAATAAATCTTTTTTTTTCTCCATAAATTTGTGATCTTTTTTGTGTCGCAATCGGTCTACATTGATACCTACATTGTTTATATGACAAATT